>VNJM01001276.1:0-190248 GCA_008042475.1 Drosophila kanapiae
AATAATTTATAGATCACCTTCATCTCTATTAATTAGGATATTTGGCTTCTCTGATTTTACGTTATTGGGATGGAAATAGAGTAAGCTGGCTGGACATCTATGGGTTCGGTGGTAATCACCAAGTTGGAGTGTGGTAATGACCAAGTACTTCTTTTCCTCCTTAAGCTTAAAATGCACAAGTTGGCGAACTTGTGACGATCTGCTGGGACTTTCGAAACACCTTAGGACTCAGGCTATCATTATAGATGCTTGCCCTCATCATATCCTGATGTCAAGTTTCAGCGATAGTGTTTTCTTTGAGCTGAAAGCTTTTCTTTAGTTATGTCTAGTCGTAATTAGGTACTTACTGTTGCCTTCAATTGTGGCTTGTCGCTGGGAGCAGTTCTTTCATTCTCCAATCGCAACACAACGCAAAAATATGACAGTTCCCATTCTGTGAATTCATATTCTCTGAAGTTCCGTACACAATCGAAAGGCCAGTTCGAGATAACTACTTAGACTTCTTAAATATCTGGAAAATATGTTTATCTTCTTCAAGGAAGGTGTTTAATAAGCCCCGCAATGAGCCTTGTCTGCAACCGTTGCACGGAATCGTTCAGCTGCCGCTCATTTCTCCACCGAATCAGCTCAACCGCAGTACACACAGGGCGGATCAGCATCTCAGGAGCTGCTTCTACAAATTAGGCCTTGCTAGATATTGCAATGAATAAGCGAAACAAGCATAAGGATTCTCTTCTATTTTATTATTTTGTGAAATTTAAATCGTAACGGTCCAGCAGCTACAGCGCCCTCTAGAGGAACACCCGATTCTGCTCTTGCACTGTTGCGGAGCTGTTAAACGTGTTAAGCAGAGCCTGGTTGTAACTGGACTCTCCAACACCATTTAAAATATTATTAATAGTATTATTATTGCCTATAAAAAAACAAAGACAATATATTTTAATTTATTTTAATTAACCAGAAAATAAAATAGTTCTTGTTTTTTTACCATAAACAAAACTTATATTCATACAACCAAAAAAATTCAGATAAATAAACGCAATATTTATTAAGGCGTATGGATAAATACCAAAGCTAAAGTTATAAGATGTATTAACTTAATAGTTAAGGAAATACTTCCCTCTGTACAAAATTAGACTTTTAATACAACTGATATTTAAAGAAAAATTTAATAATGTTTTTGGTATATTTGCAAAATTTTAATGGTATATTCTTTAGAGCAGACGGTCTATCGATAATTATGCGGTCACACTGCACTGTTGATTCGCCTGTATTTGTCCGTTCTTTGTGAAAATTTAACAAAAAAGAAAACAATACAGCTAGACAAACGAAGCCATAATGTCATACCAACTATACCGAAACACCACGTTGGGTAACACACTGCAGGAAAGCCTCGACGAGCTGATTCAGGTGAGTGGTTGCTCGCCCACAAAATGGTGGCATCTTGCAGGAGCATCGCAGTAATCCTCGCTTTTTGCCCTGCAGTACGGACAGATCACGCCCGGATTGGCCTTTAAGGTTCTGCTGCAGTTCGACAAAAGCATAAACAATGCCCTAAACCAGAGGGTAAAAGCCCGGGTGACCTTCAAGGCCGGCAAACTGAACACGTACCGATTTTGTGACAATGTCTGGACGCTGATGCTCAACGATGTGGAGTTCCGGGAGGTGCACGAGTTTGTCAAAGTGGACAAGGTGAAGATCGTGGCCTGCGACGGCAAGAGCGGCGAGTTCTGAGCACCCACCAAGCCCACCGATCTGATCCACATAACGCATTATAACCATTTTAATAGGCGTAAGATTCGTAGTCGATAAGCTTGGTTGGTTGGCCACTAGAGCACCGACCGTGTGATCGTAGTATGGCATTGCAAGAAATACACTGTTAATTCGTAGTTCAAGAAGTGGCAGTGTATTTCTCTAAGCAGATAATACACTCTTTCAGAGCCCCGATGGGGGCGATATTACGTTTTAGCTTCTATAAAGCCTTGTCTTAATACTTTGTTACCCTTTTGCGATATAAAAGGGCATACTAGTATTTAAGTGCAATAATTGGCCCAAGTGGCAGGGTATTCTTATCTCTCAATTTCAGGGCTGGAACTTTCGGTCAAATTATAATTATTACTTTTACGGAATATTTCAATTACATCCAACAATGGACGCTATATACAAATAACTTATGGAGTGCATGCAGCTTAATTTTAAGTAGATTCAATTATTAGACGGGCGCTCTGAAAATTTTAAGTTTAAGCATAAAGTTGAAAAAAATATCGATAGACATTACGTTTTCGTGCAGCAAATACCGGCTAAAAAGTAAATAAAATTTAATTATGCAACTAACAATATAGAATTTATTTAGTTAAATGTACAATACAACATAATACCACAATTTATTTTTGTATTCAGCATATTACAATCGCTTGCCAATAGTTGCGGATCAATTTTACGATTTGGCTGGCATTAAACTGCTCCGCCATTTACCCAATGCGGACACCTTTTTTTATGACAGTTTAAGCGATATTTAAGTATTTCGTATAACCGAACTGCTGGTCACACTGTCGCCAAACAATCGTTGACTATCGAAATCTGACCATCGCTAGTCTCACTTCAATTCCAACGCAAAAAAAACCACCGCCCGCACAGTCTCATCACGCATCGTTGTATTTGTTGTTGCTGCACTGCTTTATTGTTAACAATTAACAACAAAAATAACAACGGAGGCGAACTGAGCCGCAGCGATTCGAAAATTACCAAGGCTTTCGAAACCGAAGCGAAATCAAACCGAGAACGCGCGCGAGATGCGGAAAAGCCAAACGCCGCGAGCTTTGTTTATGTGTATAGAAAAATAACACGGGAAAATCCAAGTCCCTCACTGTGCAATATAGCGAAAAAATATAAATAAAAGCGGGGGCAGAGCAGAAATTGCAGAATAAATCGCGTTCGAAAGGTAAAAATGGAAATGCAAATGCAATTCCGCTGGCGGTGTGAATATTTTGTGTGTGTGTGGTAGTGACTAAGCGCCGCAAGGAAAGTGTAAAAGCGGAAAAGTCGTGGAGAACGGGGAAGGGGGCGAAGAATACAAAGACAATTCAAACATCGACAGTTATTTCAGATCATTCCATCCCAAATCGAGCAGACTCGATCAAATTAAAATAATTCGCCTCAGACTAGGCCACACAAAACTTACACACGAGCACTACTTTAATCAAAACCAAACTTCACCCTGCCCCTTTTGCCAAGGCGACATTACCATACCCCACATATTAAATTCATGCCCATCACTCCTCCCTACTAAACTATCTATATTCAATAACACAAACCCAATAAATCTCCTCAACGATCTCAACCCAGACAATCTAGAAAAAATCTTAATCTTCTTAAAAACATCAAACCTATACCACAAAATTTAAAAAAAAAAAAAAATTAATAAACAAATAACCCAAATGTACATAATTTAAAACTTACCAACTAAGTAACCAAATTACAACGGGCAATATGTACGTAAACTTTTAGACTTAATATAACTAAAGCCGAAGGCCCTGCTGCCAGCGCTTTACCAAATAAGTTAGTCTAGTTTTGTAAACTTCTCTATCTTTAATAATAAATAAATAAATAAATATAAAATATATTGCTTGGTTGTATATTTCGTAGAGGCATCTTTTTTAATCTTTTTAATCTTCAGAATTTGTCAGTTTTTATGGATTTACCCCTAATGAATATATTCGCTTATACTTTTGATTTAAGGATGTACAATTTCATTGCCAGATTCTAGGTAAGAGGTGTTGTACTATAATTTATTTTTAGAGACAGGTTGTCTGTCGATCATCACAGACGAACAAAGGGTGACAAGCGCACACATTCTAGAATGCCAATTTCGAAATAAACAAAACTAAGAGGCAGAAACTGCGGGGTCTCGTGATCTCTGACTGCAGTATCCGGAATTATGAGTTGGGAATTCGATGACAATTCCGCTGTAAATGGAATTTCAATGCGCCACGCGTTTCGTTTACATTCCCATTTTTCACTTTGTTGCCTATTTTATTCGCTTATGTACATTCAGCCGTATGTACGCATGTATGTATGCGCCGTTGTTTGCATATTCATAAAAACAGCTGCCATTAAGTTCAAATGACATTGACTGAAAAAATTTCATACTTACAATTGGAACACATTTCCATGGGCAGTGATGTTTCATTTCCCTGCAAGGCGAGACGCAAAAGATATTTTAGAAAAAATGCTCAAAATGTATCGCAGCAGCAGCAAGTGCAAGGCTAGAAGGAAGGGGTGAGGGGATGTGAAAATTGGCGAATATATTTGCCTTTAATAGGGCCAAACTCTCACTCCCTTTCGTGCACTCCCCCTTGTAGACCCATTTGACCATCATTTACCCCCACCCCTGCTCCCTGGCACTTGCTATTCTCGTGTTTTTGGTGGCATTTTATTACCATTTTGGTTTCGCCTTTTGTGGTTCTCCTTGGTGCTATCTATAGTACAAGTAAAGTTGAGTTTTTGCACTGCTCTTCTCTCGCTCTCGCCGTCGCTGTTCCGTTCTTTTCCGTTTCGATCAGAAGCTTAAAGATTTCCTGCACATGCTATAGGCGTTTTTTGGGCGCTGAATAACGGTTTTGTTGTGGAAATCTTCAATTTTTAATTTTCTATTGTGCATGAGTTTTCCACTAGAGCTGACAAACTATCGATGCCACTATCGATGAGAATGACTGTTTGGCTTTGGTCAACTCTATCGATTGTGCTTAGACTATGGCGATAGTACAAGAAAGTTTTCTTTGCATGGTAATCGGCCAAAATTTTGGCGCAGCAAGTATTTACTGAGATTTATTAGCGCCATCAATGATTTATTTTATTATAAGTAACCTTTTAATGGACATCTCGTTAATTTACAAGTAAATTAAGGTAGTAAATCGTAGCCAAATAAAATAAATAATAACAGCCAATTTAAAAAGATGATCCGACTTAATCCGCAACCTACATAATAACATGAAAACAACAAAGATAAAAATACAAATAAATGGGTTTTTGAATACAATTTACAATTAAATCATACTTAGCTTAAGTGAAGCTCTTCGCATACAGCAGAACATTGAAAAAGAAATAAAGGGATCTCTAAAAGAAATGACAAATAATGTTATTAAAGACGAAGAAACCATTTTAATTTAATTTTCTTCATTCGCCTTATTCGTAGTGCTAAAATTGATTTTAAAAATGATTTTCAAAACATCGACTTATTCTAAACAGAACGATAATCGTCCGAACCAAAAAGAATCAATATAATCGATGTTGACATCAATCTTTTTCCCATATTTTCCCATCTCTAGTTTCGCGCCATTTTCGCGCTCCATTTGTTTTGATTAGCTTTTATTGATTACAGTTTGTGGAAATGGAATCAATGGAAGTAGATGAGAATAGCCCTCAAATGTAAGTACCCAAGCATGTTTCTATAGATCTCCTACTTGATCACACCCCCACTTACCAGTTACCAGCGGACGCCAGAGGACGTGAAGGCGATTGTAAAGCATGCGAAGCTGGACGAGCGCCAGCTGACCCAACTAACCCAGGCGCTATACTTTCCCTCAGCGGACGTGGAATCCGACAACCTGCGACTGCTCGAGCTAGACGGGCACATGTTGGAGCAAATCCGTGACGGCCAGAAGCTCCATTTCAAGGGCGGCCTGAACGAAAAGGTGGTGCTCTGCACCGACGAGCGGACGTACGACGTTAAGGGGGCCGAGATCTCCAACAGCCTGCTATTGGTGCCGGACCTGAAGTTTGCAGCTGCCACCAGTACCTCACCGCTAAAGAGTCCGCGCACGGGCAATGCCAATGCCTCCCTGGAGCGGAGCCTGAACGACAGCACCGAGGATGAGCTGGAAGTGCCACGCACTCTAGAGCAACGCTCGGTCCTCAAGGTGTTTCACGAGTACTTCGAATGCCGGGAGATTAAGCCGCGCTTCCGTAAACTAGGAGAATTGCTGCAATTGACACGATACTCTGGGCCGGAAAACGAGTTCTGCATTGAGCGCAAGCTGCTCTTCAGCCTGTCCCAGCTGCTGGACACGGTGCAGTGCAGCCGGGCGCAGTTTATGGAAGGATTACAGCAGTTCCGGGCCATGGAACTGGAGGGCCACATGCGCGTAATGGAGTACGAGTACGAGTATCGCACTGTTAGCCTGATGTTGGGTCTTATCAGCGAGAACTCCTGGGCCTTGGACGAAGTGGAAAGAGAGGAAACGATCAGAGCCCTGAAGGGCATTGCTCCAGAGGCGGTGGTGTCCGGACTATTCGATATCTACACCATTCCCAGTGAACGTTGTCCGGGCAAGTTTGAATACCAGGAGTCACTGGTGGCACGAATAGTGGCACAAAATATTTTGCAGCCTGGACTGAGGTTTCGCAATGAGGAATTCATGCGCACCTGGCAGGAGGCTCTGCCCGAGGGTATGACATGTCAGTTAAGTTATCTACGTGGTCTCGGGATCTGTGACAGGGAAGGAGCCCAGCCCTGTATCCGTTCGCTGGCCGAGGAGCAGCTCCCCACCAGCATCAATGATCGCATGAGGGCCTTGTTTAAGACAAAGCAGAAATGGACGTTGGATGAGATGGAGCCGTACATGGAGTAAGGAAGGCTTTCAAATACAATCAATGCGGTTTTTCTACATTGTTTATTCTTTTCGCAGATGCTTTACTACCCCCACCTTGTCCGTATCCACGCTGCTGGCCAAGCACGCCCGCTCGTTGACCGAAGGGGGCGTGCGGTATTACGTATCGAAACATTGATGTAAGTTTCCATTTCAAGGCTTTATTTCTTTGTATCTTTTGTATTTATTTAGTAAAGATAATTTTAAGCTTGTCCTAGGCCTTGCGCTTGCGTTTGTTGCGATCCTTTTTCGCCTGCCTTTGGTCTTCGATGGCGGCCTTCATGGTCTCCACGGCGCTTTGCGTGTGACTTGTGGTCACCTGGTTGGCCGCCTCGCTGTTGGGATACTTGAAACTGAAGCCCCGGGGGAAGATGGGCTGCGCCAGGAGGGCATTGAGCTGAGCTCTGACTGTCTCCACGCGAAGACGATTGCGCCGTCGCTCTATCACAAACGGATCCTCATCCTGATCGCTGCCACTGTTAGGGATTAATTTCATTATTTGAATGAACTTTAAAGCTAGAAGAGCTTCCTCTTACGATGCATCGTTGTAGCCATCGATTATCATATCCATTTCCTCAGCATGTTTCTTCATCCAGCCCCGTTCGCTTTGCACGCGCCTCAGCTTCAGCTCCTCCTTGTCCAGATCACGCGCCAAGTTCACGCGCTCCCTGACAGCGCCCAGAAAGCGTTCCGAGATGGGAAACAGAGGCAAGTCCTCAGCTGCAAATTAAAAGGAAATCGTTAAACCGACTGCCAAGGCAGAAACTCAACTCAACTCACTTCTCTCCAGGGTTTTGTAGAGCTTCACGTAGCTCTTAACTTCGCCCGGCTCCATGAACATGACGGTTATGCCATGTTTATTGGCTCGAGCCGTACGCCCTGACCTGTGGACATAGTTCTCGCTGGTTCGCGGCACTTGGTAGTGAATAACATGCTCCACGTTGGGTATGTCCAGGCCTCGGGCAGCCACATCAGTGGCTATCAGCAGACCTGTTGGACTGTCGCGAAAGCGTTCCAGATTCTTGAGACGCTGCTTCTGGATCATGTTGGCATGCAGGGGCAAGGGATTGCAGTCCAGCAGGCCAAAGAGCGTGGCCAGACGCTTGACACAGTCGATGGAATTGCAGAAGACAATCGTGCGTCCCGGATGGCGTTGAATGAAGTAGTAAAGATGAAAGTCCTTCTGTTCGAGGGGGCACAGCAAGCGGCTTTCGGTCAGCGTCTGGGCGGTTTCTGGAATTCCACATGGACACTTAGTTTGGATTAAGGAACGGCCTCATGCTTGATTTACTCACGCTGAGTGCTGGTTATGTCAACAATCTTCGGCTGCGAAATGCCCAACTCCTCGATGAGAGCCTCGATTTTCTGGTCCACCGTTTGCTTCACAAATTTCGGCCGCTTGCCCGTATTGCGCTCTGGAAAGGTGGAAATAATTAGACTAAACTCGAGCAGAAATCGTTGGATAAGTAATTTACTTTGCATGTGATCGGGCAGATCGTGCACCAGTGTCAGCGTGGCTGAGAAGACAAAGTTCTGGCGCTGCTGCTTCTTCTGCTCGTCCGCGTTGAGCACCTTGAGCAAGCTCCTCAGCTCCTCAAAGTGCCCCTTCTCCACCATTCGATCCGTTTCGTCGATGACCAGAAAGCTGGCGTTCTCGATTTTGCGAAGATGTTGATTGCCCTGGGCATAGAGCTCCCAAAGGCGACCGGGTGTGGCCACAACTATTTCCGGACACTGACGGAGCACACGCTCCTGTTTCGCCACTGCCAGACCGCCAAAGATGGCCGCCACCCGAATGCCTGTGTACTTGGCAGCGGACACCAGGTGATTCTTCACCTGCACGGCCAACTCTCGGGTGGGTGTCAACACCAGGCCGTACAAGGGTCGTTGCTTCCGCTGGGCATTGTCCTCAATATCGCTATCCTCGTCACTGGCCCCGGAAACGTGATCCAGTTCCTCCGGGGGAGGCGTCAGTTCGTGCTCGTCGTCGGCCACCTCGGCAGGCTGCTGTCCCTTAACCTTGGGTGCCTTGCGTATTCCAGAACTGACATTCCGTTGCTTCAGCTCCATTATTCCGGCCAGCATGGGTATACCGAAGGCTAGGGTCTTTCCGCTGCCCGTTTCGGCTGCGCCCAGGATATCCTTTTTACCGTGAATCGCTGCGGGCAGGGTCATGGCCTGGATTTGGGTGGGTCCCTTAAAGCCTTGTTCTCCCAGGGCGCGTAAAATGGGTGAGGGGACTCCCAGGCCGTTCCAGGCAGAGACATCTTCCCCGTTGACCGATGAGATGGGCACTAGATCGGGAGCCTCGTCTTCGTCACTTGATCCTGGCTTATCTGCCGCTTCTTCAGCCTCGTCGTCCGATGGCAGTGGCCGGAGTAACGCAAAGCGATCTGCCGCATACTCATCGTTGGAATCATCGCTGTCGTCCGCCTCATTTTCCTTTTCCTTGTCCTTTCCCTTGGTCTTTTGCTGTTTACGCTGTTCCTTGCGCTTTTCTCGTTTCTCGCGCAGCTTCTGCATTTTCTGGGCGTGACGCTCGGCCAGACGGGCCTTTTTACTGGACTTTGCGGTGACCGCCACTTCATCCTCGCTTTCCGATTCGCTGGAGCTCTCGCTGGAATCGTCCTCCGCCTCGCCCTTAGACACCTTCCGCTTCTTCTTCTTCGGCTTGGTTTCCCTGGCCGGTTTACTGGAGCGTACCCGCTTCTGCGAGGATTTGACTAGCGCTGAATCGTAATCCTTGAGGACCTCCAGGCCAATCAGTCCTTCGTATCCCCCAAAGTCATCGGAAATCACGTGGCCCTTGATCTTTACCTTCTGCCAGTTCTCCTCCTTGGCAACTGCCGGCTCCTTAATCGTGTTTTTCCCTGCCCTTGGAAGCTTTGCGGATTTCTGTTTGTTTTGTACCATATTTAACGTTTTGATTTAAAAAATAAACGTTAAATAAAAACACGCCGACGACCGCGTGTTTTGTTTTTGTCTTAAAAACAAATCGATTACTCGATATCGAGAACAGCTGAGTCAAAGAAGATGTTCGGTGTTGAGCAATGCTGGTTGCCAGTGTTGCACAATGGATAATTTTGAATCAAATCCGTTGCGGTTAATTGAAAAAGTGCAAAAGAAAATTGCTTCGTTGTTTGTGTTTTGTTTTTATTTACTGTGTGGTTTATCTATACAAATCAAGGTTAATTCGTTTAACATTCTGCTCGCTCTATTTTTAAAAACAATTAACTTATAATTGGCTTATTGGCCAGTCACTCCCAGCTTCTTCTTAAGCGACTCGGGCATTTCTGGTGGTGGTGGGCGTGGCATGCGCAGGAACACCTTGACGGCGTCGTAGATGAACCACTGGGCAGCGGTCAGGGTGCCGATCATCACGATCCTAGGCACCAATCCTCCCCAGAGTCCTGCAAATATGAATTAGTTTCCTTAGAGCCGGAAGCGAGGGAAATAACCTGTGATCATTACTCACCGGACCAACCCAGCTGCTTGGCCACATCAAGAGCGGAAGCGCCCTTGGCCTGGTTGAGCTTGGACACCACTGTGTCGGCGGGATGCGAGACAATGGCGCAGAAGACGCCGGCAATGTAGCCGGCGGCAAAAGTCACCACCAGCTGCTCGCCCTTGGTGCAATCAGCACGGGGCTTGGGCACCACATACTTGTACAGCAGCTCAAGCGTGCGCTCAAAGCAGGCGAACTTCATCATGGTGTATGGGATCTGGCGCATCCAGAGTGGCACCAGGCCCTTGTAGAAGGCCGACACACCCTCCTGGGCGGTCATCTTGGGCAGAGCCTCGCGCAGCGTCTTAGCAAATCCGGGTGTGGTCTGAATCTTGACCTTGGCCGCTTCCATGGGCGCCAGCGCGATGTCGGCAAAGAACTCGGCGGAGGCCGAGGAGGCCAGATAGAGACCGGTTCTGTACAGGAAGGCGTTCTCCTCGCCGATGGCATCGCCGTATATCACCTTGAAGACCTCATACAGGCCAAACTTGCACAGACCCTGCATCGAGTAGCCGATGAAGGTGGGTGCCCAGCCCTTGGCCAGACCGCGGACGCCCTCCTCCGCCATGCTGACACGGAAGCCATTGAACACGCTCTTGTACTTGGCCGGGTCCACCTGCAGGCGGCACTTGACCAAATCCAGGGGCACCACCATTGTGTGTGTGGAGCCGCACGAGATAATGCCGCCCAGACCGCACAGCAGGAAGTAGTGGTTCGAGCCGAACTCGCAGGAATCTGGAGCAGAGCAGAGGTTGGTTTTAAGGTTTAAAAATTGAAGAAAATATATTTCTGAAACTCTTCTTCTACTCACCACCCTGGGCAGCAGCAGCGGCGGCGATGTTGTGGTTGGGACTCAGCTGGCGGGGAGAGACATCTTTCAGGGCTGGAGTGGCCACGGCAGAGGGGGCGGAAACAGAGGCAGGCGTGGCAGCCTGGCAGTTGACGCTAGTGAATGGCGACCTGAACGTTGAGTTCTGCGCGGCATCGATCAGGGACTTGAACATGGTGCCTAGAATAGGGGCTAAATATGTAGAAAAGAAAAACAAAATAGAAAGGTTTAAGGTTAAGGTCATGATGTAATAAAATAGAATATATATACGACAAAAAAATACACACATTAAATAATAAAATTTAAAAGAATGCGTTTCTTTTAGGCTACGTTATGAGATTTACTTTCACTTTTGTAGATTCAAAGGAAGTTATTATAAAGGTACAACTTTTGTAATTACTAAGATTTAAAATAAAGATTTGAAAAGTTGCTTTTAAGCTACTAACTTTAATTTGTATTACTAGTAAAGCTTGCCTTTTAAAAATATAGTTATTTATTTTAATTACACTAAGTTAAAAAAAGAAGCACCTCAGAAAATTGTATTTATTCTTTTTTCAAATACGACCACTTGCTAACTCACAAATAAATGGAAAGTCTTATTTCAAAAACGTATAGATGCAATTATTTTTTACATAACTATTGTTTTTTTTCTTGTCTGTCTGCTAAACACTTTTTTGCATTGCGTAATAGTTCGGGTTCTCCGATCGCCAGAGACTTGTACATATTTTCGAAAACTTTTGCAAAAAACAGTGCCGTTTTCGGCACACAAACAAACACTCACTTCAAAGTGCGGGGAATCGAAGGAAATGGAGTGCAGATAGGCCTGAAAATAGAGCTGAAGTGAAGAGAGTCGTCGTTGCTGGGCTGAAAGTGTGGGGACCCAAAACAACGTTCGTCGCGCGCCAGACCAGAAAACCGAATGCAGTGCCTGCAATGGAACAATCTGTGAGAGCTAGCACAGCTTCTGGCCAGAGTTGTCGAGTGTGGCCAAAGCGAAACGGTAGCTAGCGGTTATGAATCGGGTGAGTACCGGGTACGTATCGGTTGGGCATTTGGTGAGAAGCCTAAAACAATAATCTGCGTATTTAAGTTTATTTTAAAAAATATAAAACTGAGGGTGCACCTGACAACCCCAGGCCACAGATTGTTATTTTTAAATTGGCAGTTTTTTGGCCACCGCCAGCCGAGAAATTGCCCATTGAGCAGCGTCTATATCTTGCCTATAAAATGTGTATGTGTGTAAATATAAATAAATTCATTAACGGTCGCACAGCTGATCGGTGGAGGACAAGAAGTTGGCAGCTCAATCGATTCGCCGGATCTCGCTCTGGATCAAGGTTAAAGTCTTGCGAATTGTTTTGATTTTTATACCAGGGACAAGAGAATTAAACCTTATTACCGACATTTGAAGGCAACTCCGAACTTGTGAAGTATATAAAAGATTCTATATTCTTGTTCAACATCTTTAAAAAATGCGAGTAAGCCAGAAGGTTGATAAAAGGTTCTTATAAAAGTTTAATAAAATAAATATGTTTTTATGAAGTTGTTGTTGTAGTATTTTTTGTTGTACAAAGATCAAGTTCTTGATTTTTACATTTATTCGTATAAAATTATTTAGCACCAGGCACTCAGAAGGCAGCAGAAGGTCGATGATCTGCTTTTATAAAAGTTTTCCGCCCACAACCATCTCAATTAATCGTCATTGCACAGATCATTGACAATTGATCGTCGCTCTTCTGTTTTCTGTTCTCCTGTTACCCGAAATGGGAAACTGACCATTTGTATGGCGATTTCTTAATATTGTTTGTGTAAAATGTTGTTGTAAAAATATCATTGATTTTTTGTTGTTGTTGTAGGCAATATTAAGTACCATTTTATGAAATGCACGGTTTCATGTACCAGGCGCGCAGAAAGTAGCAGAAGGCCGATCAGCTGAGTAGAGCTCTTGACTGTTTCTCTCTCTCTCTCTCTCTCAAAGCTGAGCTTTCCAGTGCAACCCTTCCATTTGTTCTTAAAAAATCTGTCGATCTGGCAGCACTGATCTAGGTCAGCTATCGATATCAAATATCAATCAGGTAGCACTGCTCTACGCACGATCTGGCAACGCCGGTCTCATTGCTCGGCAATACAAGTAGAGATCGATAATGACGTCATTGCACAAATCAGCGGCAGTGCATCGTCGCTCGTCTGTTTTCTGTTCGCCTGGTACTTGAAATGAAGGAACGTACAATTTGCATAGGGTTTTCGTTAAATTGAAATGGGAATGTTGTTGTAATATGTTTTTATGACAATGTTGTTGGTGTTTTTGTTGTACAAAGATCAAGTCGCTAATTTTAACATTTATTCGTACATTATTTTGCACCAGGCACTCAGAAGGCAGCAGAAGGTCGATTATCTGCTTTTATAACATTTTCCCGCCCACAACCATCTCTATCAATGACGCCATTGCACAGATCAGCGGCAGCGCATCGTCGCTCTTCTGTTTTCTGTTTGCCTGGTAATCGAAGCGGAGGCGGCCTAATTTTTTGCCATGAAACCGTAGATGGTCAACTTTATTTTTATTACCTTTGGTGAAGTACACTCCCCTGTAGATTTTCTGTTTTTTTCAAAAATTTAAACATTTTATTTGAAACGTACAATACTATTATGTTATGTTATTAAAGTGTAGTACTAAAATCGGTAGTTAGTAACTTTATGGAGCTTAGGAGCTAAATTTTACAAAAAACGGTATACGACATGGTATCTTACACTCTCAGACAAGTAAGTACATTGCTGTTGGTTGGTGCTTATCAAGTAAAGGCTAAAAATATTGGAAGTACATATAGTAGCTGCACATACATAATATAGTAATACTTTTGCAATAAATTACAGTTAAATACAATACAATACATCGATCAAAAATGGCAGAAACAATGTCATCACTTAATAGTTGGTGTTAGACTCGTACTCAGACGCTCTATAATAGTTAATAGATAATAGATAATAGATACAGTGGGGCCGGAACTGAAGTCCCATCCATCCAGCAGCATGCGTGGAATGCGAACTCTGCGGGGGACTCTGGCGACAGTTGAACTGCCATGTTGGAAAACTTACTCAGCTAAATTGGCAAACAAGCGGACACAACTTACGCTCTAAAACTTAACAACGACTACGACTCGGCCGTCTCCATGTGCCGGTGCACTGTCACCGGCGCTAGAATATAGTGTGGCCGGGCCTCGTCCGCCTCGAGGGGCAACGTCGTCTGCCCGTAGACACCACTGCCTCCCGTGGGTGCGCCGCGACAGGGCGAGGGCGTTGCCTGCACCTGCTGCTTGTAGCGCTCCGTCTTCGAGGTCGGCTGATTGCTCAAGTACGGATGGGTATTGGGCTGCGTGGAGGACTGTTGTCGGTTCGTTGGACTCGATATGGAGGTGGATATGGACATGGTGTCCGACTTGCTATGTCGCTTGTCGTGCAGCAGCAGAGGCTCTGCCAGCGTGAAGCACTGCTGGTCGGAGCTGTCCTCGTGCGGCGTCATGGTGCTGTAGCCATGATCCGACTCCCCGTTGGGCGGCCTTCGGTAGCTGCTGCCGCTGGACACGTGATACGGCGATATATCCGCCGCATTCATTAGCTGTCGCTGAGCAGCCGCATGGTCATAGCCACCGCCCAGGGGCGGCTCGTCGTGGGCCTTGCAATCGTCAAAGTTGAATCTGGATAGCGGCAGGCCGTAGTTCTCCTCCTGCACCGAATCGACGTAGAACTGCTCCTGCGTTTGGGCATCCAAATTGTGCCTGTAGCAATAGATGGCAAATCCGATGACCATGGCGAGGACTATAATAGCTCCGCCGAGCGGCCCGAAGGCGGAGTAGGCATGCTGCTCCCGCTGCGGATTGTGGGCAGCCAACAGCTCCAGCTCATCCAGTTCGCCGTAGGGCGTCAGGGAGGCAAGCACTCCATTGAAGCAGCTGGCCTGCGACGCACAAAAGGCGGTGGAGAAGCTATTGCCCTCCACGTCCTGCTGGCACCACTCACAGCCCATCACGCCCAGACACTCTCTCTGCGTGGAATACGTCTCGCAGGTGCCCGCCGATCCGGGACAGCTGGGCAGGGCACTGACCAGTTGCGTGGTCGGTGGCAGGGCAATAAAATGCTCACTGGGCGGCGGACAGTAGGGGAACTGGTGCGTGTAGTTGGCATAGTAGGCCAGCGAACTAGGTGAGCTACTGTCGCCCACCATGGGACACTCGCAGGGGCATTCACAATCCGTCTGGTCCATTCGCTTGCAGTTGAGGCACTCCCGGTCAATGGTACTGCACGGACAGAAGGCGCCTCCATCGCAGCTCGAGTTGAGGACGGCGGCGAAGAGGTTGCTGCCACGAATCAAAGCAATCGCGTATTTGGTCCGCTCGCCGTGCACCACATTGCCCAGAATGGTGGCCAGCGAGGTGTTGAAGGCGTAGAAGCGTTGCAGCGTGCGATTCTGATAGCTGGCGCAGCCCAGCTTCCGCACCAGCTGGCCATGGTTGAGCACATCGTTGGCCAGGTACGACTCCTTGTGCGTAAGATGCTCGTGCGGACGGCGCTGGTTTCTCGTCGCCGTAGTTGGCTGCAGCATGCTGGGATGGGCCAGCAGATAGCCCTCGTGTTCGAACATCAGGCACTTCATGTGCGGCAGCTGGCAGAGTGGCGTCCCCTCCAGGATGAGGCGATAATAAAAGGCATATGGCACATCCAAAGCCACCACACCCATAGGTCTATCCTGCTGAACGGAATGCAGAGCGTGCGCCTTGCCCTCGAAGATGGTGTGCGCGATGGTGATGATGTATCCCGCTCCGCCCGCATCCAAGTACGGCGCTGTGCTCACAATCTTGCCCGGCTGAGCCATGGCCTGTCGGAACCACGGCCGACGGGTGGGATCGTAGCTGCTGCTTAGCAAGCAGCCGGGATACAGCTGCAGCACACCGCTCACACTGGCCATGTACCGGCGAATGATGTGGCTACGCAGCGAGCCTCGAGCATCCTGGTGGCGGCGCCGCAGTTGCAGCATCGCCTGATAAAGGACACTCACCTCGTGTCGGATGCTGGGACGCAAACCAGGATTGGCCAGCAGGCCACTGGAGTCGCGCAGATAGGCCATTATGGACTCAACATGGCGCAGCTGCGTGCGTGGTCTATTGTTGTGCAGGAATCCAAACGGAGACTCAAAGGCGGCGGCGCTAAGGAACAGAGTGGGGGCGTCTGCAAAGGATATGGAAAATTACTTGTAGTCCTTGCGAGGCATGAGAGAAAGAACCTACCCATTGTGGCCATTTGTCGGAAGTAGCGGCAGGTCTTGGGCTGACCACTCCCACCCTGGTTGAGATCCAGGCGATGGTACAACAGATCCATGCTCTCCCCATAGTACCCCGGCTCATAGTTGGACACGGCATCCTTTAGGTTATATCGCTGCGAGGCCCCGCTGGAGGCATTCCTTAACGAATCGCCGCCACTGCTAACCAGGCACAGGACGTAGAAGCCCAGCACTGACTGCCAGTGATACGAGCGCTGTAAGCGCTGCTTACCCACATAGACATCGCCAGTGGCATTGCCGCTCTCCTCGTGCAGCAGGCGCTCCCTGATCAGACTGGAGAAATCGGTGGCATTCTCCAAATAAGCTATGTTCACGGGATACGAGGTCTCGCGCTGGATGAGGGGTCGCGGAAATGCCGGATGAGCCAGGGTATTGCCCGTGGAACGGTCGAGGAGAAAGGCATAGGCACTGCCTCCCTGCTTGGCACTGGAGGCAGCGGCACTGGGATAGTTAAGCAGATCCTCCAGCAGATCCGCCAGGTACAAGTTGACGCCCACAACGCCATAGGGCGGAACGGCATGCGTGATGGAGACAAGAACATCTGCAGCAAAAAGAGTTGTTAGTCAGGAAACCCCATAATAAATGCGATTTAGACCCACCTCCGCTGTCTGCGTCCACCACGGGTGGATGAACCTCCAGCGTATCCGTCAGATATTTCTCTTGAAAGAGCTGGCCAAATATCCGAGAGCTCGTCTGTGGCAGCGACGTCTCTGCGTGCAGTTTGCTAAGCACGAAGAAGCGCCCGGCCAACTGCTGTCCTGCCCTGGGCCACCAACTTGTCACATCGATCTCGTACTTGGTGTAGTTCTGCGTGGCCACATCGCTCAGGAATTGCTTCTCATACATAATCCTCTTCTCGTCCAGCACCACGGCACAGGTGTTGATGATCACCGGGGCCTTGAGCCGCCGCTGACCCTCGGCCACGACACGCAGCACGGCCATAGCATCGGATAAGTTGGTGAGAAGACCGCGTGTGACATACACAAACTCCACTGGCTGCTCGGCGGTGTTGATCATGCCCGATTGCTGCAGGCGATGCAGCAGCTCAAAAGCATACTCAAAGCCCAGAGAGTGATTGGTAAGAGCCTGTGCCCGGCTCAAGTTGCTTATGTAGCTGATTATCTCCTCCTTGTGGCCACGGGTGGCACTGTAGATGCCATGATTAGCCGCCGAAGGAAAGGCTTCCAGGGACATAAAGCTGGCCTCGCTGGAAACGGTCACCAGGGAGATTTTATCGGTATCCTCCAGAAGCTGGAGCATCTCATGAACTGCAAACAAAATGTATATAAAGATCACTGATCAGTTGAGGGAAAATAGGAGAGTTTCAAGGACATACTAAAGCTCTTTGTTAGCTCAAACAATTCGGAATTCAGCGCTGATCCCACATCGATGAGGAGCAGCACATACTTTTGCTTAATGGCCGAAACGTAGAGCTGCCTAAAGTGCAGGCTGGCCGAGGCCCCGTCCGAATTGGACAGGAAGTAGATATGCTTGAAGTGATTGCCGCTGCTGGGCTTGCTATTCGATTTATCCGCCTCGCTGCGACTAAGCCGACGCTTGAGCTGAAGCAGCTGGTCCGATATGTAGCCATTGACCGCCAGGGAACGGGCATTGTTCTCGTTTAGGAACGTGGCACGCGCATCATCCGACTTGAGATAGTTCAGGATCTGTATTTGCTGCTTATTGTAATGTATCGACTGGGCCGAAGACGAGGAGCCGGAGACAGCGTCCCCCTCATTCTCATAGTCGTCGGGCTGACAGCTCTCTATTTGGCTGTTCAAATAGAGTTGCGGCTGATCGGTGGCGGTTGGCGAGGCCGTGTTCTTGGCATGCAGATCCTCCAACTCCATCTCCATGTCCAGTTCGCTCTCCTCTTCATCCTCGTCGTCGTAGCTGTATTGCCAGACTTTGGTCAGGTTGTAGCGCAGGAGTTCGCGCAGTTCCAGCACCACGTGAGTGGCCTTCTGCAGCTTCTTGCCCAGACGACTGCTGAACTGTTGCAAATCCCGCTGCAGTTGGGGATTGGCCAGACCGCTTTCGTTGCTGTTCATGGCCTGGCGAACGGGCAAGCCTCCTCCGTTGGCGCTGGTCAGGTGCATGGAGTCGAAGATTTCCTGCCGGCCATAAAGTTTTAAAACTAATGTTTACTGAGAAGAAGAGGGGAACCTCACCTGGATCTTGGCCACACGCATCTCCACATTGCGTATATTGCGCAGCTTGCCCTCCATGCTGTGCCGCAGCTGCATGGCATTCTGCTGATTGTAGTTCACGAAGAATATGCTCGCCGGCGACTGCTGGAGCGGCATGAAGCCGGCGACCACATCTTCCCCGGCATCCGTAGGCACTTTGTTGCTAGTTGTGTTCGCTATGGCTAGAGGAACTTGTTGACTGCTAGTCGTCGACGCCAGCGCTCCCAGGGCGAGCAGCGTAACGTGGAAGCTGCAGCTGGGCCACATGATTACGGGTATTGTGCAAGCTGCGCTGCCACTGGTACATGCTCATCGGTTCACCGCATACCTGGGAGGGGAGCAACACAATAAATACAAATCGAGTTTGCTTTGTGTCGGTTTTATGTGTATTACCAGGAGATCACCCCCAAGCTCCACGCCGTTTTGTTTATGAAATTTCTTCACTGATATTTCGCAGCTGAGCTAACGTTGAGTATGGAAAACACACGGGCATGGGTTAATTGCTCGCGGACAACACACATTTAACATAGAAACAGACTAAGAATGCGGTTTTTAACTAAATAAATAAATAGTTTTGTCAGGTTGTAGTTTTTTCTAAAAAATTCCATCCAGGTGGTGTGACCGTGCGTGGTCAGTGCTAAAATCTATAAGTTTAAATACAAAAAATACTACATGTGGTATTTCTTAATTGAGGCTATTAAGTGTGTTCACCCTAAAAAGAACGTTATATTTAAAAATGGTTTCAAGCTCTGCTACAAAACTTTGTTTTATTATTTTATTTATAAATAATAATTATATTATAAGCTAAATATTACAATATATAAATACGGACATATATTATATTATATTATATATTTTATATACATACATTTATCCTTGTTTAATGTTAATAAGGCTAATAGAGTGCCAAACCGTGGCTTCAATATAAGCTATTATTAATACATTTTTAAAGACTATTGCGTGTAGGATTTGGCGGATAGAGTCTAGTGAAAATTCACCCAAGTAACTTTATTGGTTTTTCTTTTAATAAAAGTAGATTTTACTTAACTTAAACATTAAATTTTGGTCAACAATCAAAGATAGTTATAGGGATCATTATATTAGACATTACATTACACTATATTTATTAAAAAAAAACATGCTCTAACCTAACACTTTCGTTTTCCTTTATTACTTACAATTTGACCGCCGCAAGCAACTTCTGTTAGCGAAATCAAAGTTGAGCCTTTGCCAATTATTCGCTCATCCGCTGTCAAGGTTGAGGCTCGCTTCTTCTTTTTGTCGGCTGGGATACGTGACTATGTAGGCTGAGATGGAACAGATGCAGTCCAATTGGTGTCGGACACAGTGCGTGTCCGGCATAATAAAGACTGCATTGGTTCGGCTTAAATCAATATAAAATGTGCAACTCAAAGTCGTTGCTGCAGTTTCGATTGCAACGTCCATCAAAATGCTAGCTAAGGTAGGCAGCGATATTACTCGTGGAAAAGTTATATTTAAAAAAAGCCTCCTTAAAGGTTCTTCCACTGGTTGCCTTTCTGGCCATCGTCCGCGCTGAACCAGAGCCCCCGGTTGGCCGTCGAGCACCATATGCCCCTGCTGGTTGGCATCCGCAGGTTCCGTTTAATCTGCCCAATGAATACCTACCGGCTAGCCTTTCGAATCCGCGTGTGGAGATCACCAAGGCGCGAGTGGAACAGGTCTATCCATCGCAACAGTTGGATATCCTCGAAGCAGGAAACATTCAGCCGGCAAACCAATATGGTCCGCCAGATCCAGGCTTCAAAATAGTGTATCCCGATGAAGAGGAGCCAGTAACTCCAAAGGATTCAGCTGACCCCAATCAGTCGAGCATCAGGGAGGGGCGCTACTTCATAATATCCCGCGACAATAAGCTTCAGAGAGTTACGTTTAGTTCGGAACAGATAGGAAACGATGAGGATTTTACAGCTCGCTTGAGTTACACCACTGTAGGGCAGCTCAAGGATCCTGTGTATCGATACAACAGTCAGGGACAGTTGGAGAGGGTGTTGAAGAAGTGATTGTTGTTATATAAGGGCTACTTCTTCCATTCCAATCATTGCAAGTTAATATTTTGTAAAATTATATACATTTTTCAGTAATAAATGCTCGCGAAATCTAAAACCTTTTTGGAAAGCAATAAAAACACAATTGTGGCTTTCTTTTTTGTCTTTGTTTTA
The DNA here is from genome assembly GCA_008042475.1 of Drosophila kanapiae. Lineage (NCBI taxonomy): Eukaryota > Metazoa > Arthropoda > Insecta > Diptera > Drosophilidae > Drosophila > Drosophila kanapiae. The sequence goes on from VNJM01001276.1 coordinate 20,704, forward strand.
TACAAAAATGCTTCTTTATTCGTTTAATAATTATTAAATATACACAAAAATCTCATAAGTTCGTTTCGCTTTCGAATTTTCCATTTTCATTTTAAAAACTAGGTACAATCCTTATGCATGTATGTATGAATGCGTAATGGTCACATGTGTGTAATGTGTGTGATTGGCGTGTGTTTGTGTGTGTGTGTGCGTGGACTAACACAAAATGAAGAGGCGCTTAAACAAAACAAAACGGCAAGGAGTTCCGTGCATATAGATACAGCTAGGGGAACAAACGGAAATGAAACGAAAACGGAAGGAACGCGCCTGTCTATGGCAAAATGGCGGCCGTCCCACACTAGGGGGAGCAAGTGAGGATTAAAGGAGAGATAGAGAGAGAGAGAGAGACTGACTGCGATCGCTGGCCCTCTGGCTCTGTGGACGCCTAATACTCGGCCAGCGATCCCGTGAAGTAGACGAGTATAGCTGCGGGTCGACCTAGATCGGGATACCTCTCTCTGTCCCCCACCTTAGTAGCCATTGAACTTGCCCTGCTGCGCATTGCTATCGTAGCCGCCGCCATTGCGTCCGTTGCCATTTCCGTTTCCGTTGCCATTGCCCACCTGCTCGTAGCGGATGGTCGGGCGATATCCGTTCTGGTCAGCCTCGTACTCGACGATCTGCTTGCGGCCATCGGGCAGTAGGACGTAGTAGCGGCCCACGGCGAGATCACCATCTCGGGACTCCATGTGTCCGAAGTCATTGCCGGACTCGTAATCCTGCACGTCGTACTTGAACTCATACTTGGCCGGTCCATACTGCTCCTCATCGCGCTGTCCATAGCCGTTGCCGTTGCCATTGCCGCCGCCATATCCGCCGTTGCCGTTACCATTTCCATTTCCACCCTTGAAGATGGCACCCGTCAGCGCCGGAGCACCGTACTGACCCTGTGGCGGAGCAATGGGTGCCCCGTAGCTGTTGCTGGGCGCTCCTCCATTGCCTCCGGTACGCTGGGGCGGCAGGTAATTGTTCGATGGCGATTGGAAGCCCTGCGTGGGTGGCAGGTAGTTGTTGGACGGCGCCTGGGGGGATTGGTTGGGCGGCAGGTACTGGTTCTGGGGCACTGGGGGTTCCGCATGGGTCCAGGCGGCCAGGCACACGAGCAGCGCGATCGACGTAAAGCACTGCGGGTTGTATTAATTGAGGGAGATAAAGGTTTAGTCTATTAATTAATATTAAACAAAATGTTTATATTGTATGTGTTTCTAGAAAGTTTTAAGACCGTTTTGTTTCTAATAACTTGGCTACTTTTGCTTTAACTTCGCCGGACGAGAATTCGTTGTTATTCTACAGGAGTTTCGCCGTCAATTGATTCCGATTTGCAAGCTTTCAAATCAAAACCTTAGCAAGCCTTGCCCAAACCCTCCTGACAGCAGTCTTTCAAAATTGTACATGCTTCGGGCAGTCAAGTGTCTTCTACCTAAATATAGTCATTGGAGTCAAGAGTTTCTGAAACCCGACAGCCATGACCGACTCGGATGAGACCGCCTGGATTCGATGGTTTTGCAGGCAGCGCGGCAACGAGTTCTTCTGCGAGGTGGATGAGGAATACATTCAGGACAAGTTTAATCTAAACTTTCTCGACTCGAACGTGACCAACTATCGCTGTGCCCTGGAGGTGATTCTGGACCTTAGTTCCAACTCGGCCACGGACCTGCCCGCGGAGCCGGAGCTGGAGGCCAGCGCTGAGAAGTTGTACGGCCTGATCCATGCTCGTTTCATTCTCACCAATCGTGGCATCGAGCTGATGCTTGAAAAGTTCCGCAGGGGTGACTTTGGGACGTGTCCGCGGGTTTTCTGCCAGCGCCAGACGGTACTGCCCATCGGCCTATCCGATAATCCCGGCGAGGAGATGGTACGCATGTACTGTCCCAAGTGCAACGATGTCTATATACCGAAGGCAGCGCGCCACTCGAATCTAGACGGCGCCTTCTTTGGCACCGGCTTTCCACACATGTTCTTGATGGTGAATCCCGATGAGAAACCCAAGCGGGGCAAGCAGAAATTTATTCCCAGGTGAATTAATTCTAATTTTCTACCCATTACCTCCAATTAACATCTATATATATATTTATCTTTCAGGCTGTATGGCTTCAAGATCCAGGCGACTGAAAGTAGCAAGGAGCCGGCAGACACGACCGCAGAAAACGAAGGCAGTCCCAAAACTGATGTGTGAGATAAATTTTTCCATGTGAAACCTATGTTTTGTACCCCCGTACCCCACCGTTTGTAGCTGCTGGCAGCTCATTAAACTCTCATAATCATAACTGCGCGCGGATTGCGATCCGCTTGACAATCTTTTGTTTTTTTCTAGAATCAGCATTGTCTTGGCCGCTTTTAACCGCCACAGCGGCATATGCAAATCTGCGGTAATTGGGTCTCAGGCGAAGCTCGGATCGGATTTTGGCTAAGCTGAGGCAAGTGAAGGGCTGATCTCGTGCTTGCGCAATGTTGAGTATACGCCGTGTGGCGCGCGGGCAACCTGTGGGAGAACCATCGGCGGCGGAGGCTTGCACAACTTGCTTGCCGAATGTTTGTTGCTTCTGCCCAATGACTTTCATGCTTCATTGGCGTTAAAATGCTACGCTTTGCACAGCTTCTTGGGTCTTGCAACGCCTTTGTCTGCCTTTTATCGCCGCCTGGTCATCTCCAGACTGCCACCGTACTTGGGCATGTCCAGTTGTTCTTCTTCCGCCACTTAAAAAGTTTCTTTAATTTATGCATTGCAAAATGACCCCAAAGCGGCAGCTGCTGCCGGCGCTTCTGTCCGTTACCCACACCCTAGAAAAAGTAATGGGATCGCTGGCTGCAATTGTTTCCCAGGCGGACGCGGAGGTTTCCCAGCGGAGAGTGAGAGATATCATCTGAGTTGGTGTCGTGTTCTAATTCCGTAAGCCAGCCAAATACAGTAGTTCCCGCTCCCGACAAATTGATGGCTATCTTTGCCGTGATGATGGCAGCTTATGATGCTTTATTATGCGGATCCCCGCTTGATTAATTGCCCTGCTGAACTTGATTTTAAATATGGTTTAATATGATTCATATTTCTTCGCTTCCCTTTCCGAGACCATCAAGGCTTCATTAGCTTGATAAGTTGTTTAATTGATTGATTGATCAAGTGCCAAAAAAATCGATTTTAAATGAGGGCTATTGATTGGGTCAACATGCTTGTTTTTGGCGCTTCTCTGATCGAATTTAAAAGATGAGTAAATAATTCTTCAAACTGTATGCGGGCGTGCTAACAATTAGCGGGGGTTTTATGTATGCAAAAATAAACCATAAGTTATGGAGGAATCAAACGGATTAAAGGACAAGAATTCTACTTAAATTCTGGTTCTCAGATCTTTGTATTTGGAACAAAATAAACCTTCACTAATGTAAGAATCTAGGAAGAGGGAAAAGAATACTCCTCAAGCTCTGTTTCTTAGCTTCACTGACATTCACAACTTATTATCCTTGCAGCCTACTTGCCCTAGATCTCAACACAAATCCTTGCTTTCCCTTCGATCCTGCACGAGTGTACGTGTATCTATATATCCTTGTTTTTTTAAATGCTGCCCTTGTGTCCTTGTTTTAGGACTCAGCTTCACGAAACACACCACTTGACACACTTGAATTGACTTGACAGTTCTTTGGTGTACGATATATATACCTTCATTTTGTGTTGTCACTTGTTTGGGGTTTTGGCACACACGAAAACGGTTTTTGTTAACTTGCTCTGTTGGCTGGGTTCTTCTTGCGAAGATGGTTGACTTGATTGTGATACTGAAACAATTTCGTAGGCCAGTATTTATATTTGAAACGAGCGCCAGCTAACGCTGTCGCGTCGACGTCGACTTCGAAAAATTGCGCGCCAAAATGTGGTGTTTTTTTTTAGTTCCTCAGTTCGTTATTTCAATTTTCGGGCAGAGCACCGAACGAGCACTCAGAAACATTACAAAATAATGCAAAGCACGGAGAGGAGGAAGAGCAGATCGCTCTCGAGCAGCGTTCGCGAGCAAAGAGGTTTGTTATAGTAAACTAGTTACTTTGAAATTAAAGCGCCAAACATTTTGACGAGCAACTGGCTTCGCGTCTCGTCTGCGTTCGGCAAATGAGCGGAGATGAGCGCGCCGGCGACATCCGAGACGCGGGAGTAATGCGCTCCTGCGGCTGCAGGCCATAAACATTTGTTGCTCTTCGTGTAATAGCAGAAACACTTATTGTAATGGAATTAGTCATGCGCCGGGCAGAGAAGTCGCTGCGCTGCCGAGCCAGTGGCAGTGGCAGTGGCAGCAAAGTGAGCGGAGGCTTTCAGCCAGCTGCTCCACGCATCTTCATCTCCGATCGCAGTCAGTCGAGCGGCAGCCACGGCGGCGGCCGCCTCACACAGGGCACGAGAAACAAAAGACTCAGGCAACGAACATGGAATCTACATTGCCTCTGGGTGTAATGCTGCAGCAAATTGTTTCCCTTAGTGCGTGGGAGTTTTCGCCTGGGTCTCTGTTTTGTTTCGGTTTGTTCGGTTTCTTCGCCCCATCTAATGAGCCGGATTATGCCTCAGAGTTCGCAGATGCGACTGTTTTGATTGGCGTTGACATGGTTTCAAGTCGGATAAGCTGCAATTGAGATGTGAGCACAGCCAAGGAAATAGCATTTCAAAACGATTTTCAGATAGGCCATCGAGCTTATCTAACTATCTATCTATCTAGCTGGGAAAATGTACGCTCTAAAGTTAGGAATGCAGCTGGAAATGGAGGTTTATATGTTAGCCAAGAGTTGCAATTGAATTTAAATGAAGATTTTTGGATAGGTTGGATGGAATCTATCTTATCTTCTAAATTGTACATTTTTAAACAGAGAAAAGGAGTTCTAAAGGGTTGTATCTTTTTAAATTATTGTTTATCTTTTGCGATTTAATAATAAAATACTTATAGAGATTTTCAAAGATGAAATATACAACATTAAATGTGACTAATGCTCTAATAAAAACATTATCTTGTAGCACAACGTTTAAGTAAATTTAATAAATATATAAATAATAATAAGAATAATCAAGAATATGAAACGAACAAGAACTCGAACAAGAAACCCGTGCTTCACAAAAATTAGCTTTGGAACTTCATTGAATATTCATTTATTTTTGTTTCCTGCATACATAACCCGACATAGTCGTACATAGTTTTATCTAATAGCTTCGCTTCGAATATTTGCTTATCCCATCAAAGAGTCGATTGCATAACACAAAGGAAAACTTGAACTCTTTTGAAAAGTGCTCGAAACAGCACACACTTGACAAGGAGGGAAAAGTAACTCAATATTTTTATATTGCCATATTCAATGTTCACTTAAACGGTGGGCGTAGCATTCGTCACGATCTGCAAATATTTCTTTTTGGTCAATTGTCTCTGCCTCATTGATCGAAAAATGCGAATCAAATGGGATTGTTGTTGAATTTTTGGCAGGCATTTTGCTTTAACGGTTTGCCGAGGCGACCGCAAGCTCATTATGCGATTTGGCACGAGCTGACTTTCACATTCGATAATGCCCGGCGCACTTTATGAGTTTTGTAAAATTCAAAGGCCAAAAGCGGCCCCGCCCCTAATGATGAAGGGCCAAAACTCGACGACGCTTCCTTGGCGGCCAATTCCGCAACGCAAGTAATTCTGCAAGTAATAATGCGACCTTGCCATAGACCACAATGAAAATAAATTAGAGAATAAAACTCCAAAAGTTTTGTAATTGCCAAGATCATTTGAAGATTTGATGTGTTTTGTGCAAAATATGCAAACGCGAATAATTTTTGAAATGAACAAACAAAAACTATAACAAAAATTCATTATGGCCAATAAGGGGTTATGGCCAATTAAATAAAACTTCATTTTGCCGCATTCCTTGCCCCACTCCACACCACACCACACTCCCCTTTCGAGCATAGCACAACTGAAATTCATATTCAATAGCACTCCATCAACAACTTGAGCTCTGTTTTCGGTTTTCAGCATCTTTTGGCTGTTTTTTTTTCTTCTGTTTTCGTTTGTAATCATTTTTCCAGCACATTAAAAAATCATTTAATTTCCTGCATCGGCTAATTTACATTGAACGTGCCAGACGAGTGAGGGAAGCTAATGGCACCCAGCCAGTCAGTCAGGTGATGATGCGCCAACTCCAAAGACAATGACGATCTCTAATTTCTTGATGCCCGATGGCGGCTGGTGCCTGCCTGATGGCTGCTCGAGAGGGGTGGACCTTGAAATACTTACAACTAACCGAATCTGTATCTGTATCTGTATCTGTAACGCCAGATCCGTATCTGTGTTTGTTTTGAAACCTAGAATGCTGACGAGTGGCGGGCCAACGTATAATTTAAATTAAACTACGATAATTTCCGATGCACGGCCCCCCCACAGACAGCCAGACGGATGGGATGGACGGATCCATGGACAGAATCAATTAAGGCATCTCTTGATGTAAATTCAAATTGCGCCGCGCACTTCGAATATATCGAAGCACTCTTTATGATGATCTTTCGAGAGTGATCTCCGTTGGCTCACAGTTCTTCGCACTCCGACTGCATTTTTCGCCTGGCGGCGCGAAGGTCGCTGCCAGAATCGGAGTAAAAGTCGCTTGACTCACACACAAAATTTGCCAAACTTTGACATTTTCCACTGAACTGAAATAAATCGAGCTGAAACGGATCTGAGTTAGCTGGGTGTGGGGCACAAGTATGCTGTGTAGAATGGATATGAGGAAGTGAGTGTCGTTGAGTGAGTATGTCCTTCAATATCTTCTTGTTTATTTCGCCATATTTAATGGAAGTTGCAACACACCGGTACTTCATTAACTTTAATTTCTCTCTTCGTTATTAAAAGTTATTGGACAGATATAGATAAAGTATCATCTTAATAAGTATAAGGAACTTATTAACTTTGGATACCGAGTATATTCCATTATTTATTATTATTGTTTAATAGTGGTTAGTCTTAATGAACTAATAACTAATAGTCTTGTAGACTGGGTTTATATAGATTTAATAATATATTCAGTTTATATTAAGTATTGGCAATTAGCTCAGCTAAAACTAAGACATAATGATTAAGTGTACAAACAACAAGCTGTAAAAAAGATAATAAAACTTTAAAATACTCTACTCTAGTCCCACAAGGATATGTGTTATCTCTAAGATTTAGATACATATACAAGGTTAATGCTTATATATTTTAAATAAGCTATACAATTTGCTCTCTTCTTTGTTTTAAAAAGTTTAATGATGCATTAGAACTTACAATTTCGTTAGATTCTCGAAAAATGAATGTTGAATTAAAGACATCAAAGGAGTTGTGAAATATAAAGTTGATTTATTGAAGATTTAAATGGTTTCAGAGCAATTATTTTGAATTAATAACCAGCAACTGTCAACATCTTTCGTGCAATCTAATTTAATTCGGATAATCTCTTAAAGAATTCGCATGCACACTTAACAAGTTATCCCGGCAGTTTGCCGATAACATTCCATCAAAACCCAACTAGTTTGTCACTCCTCTCGCGCACGCGAAGGTCACACCTGGGAATCTTCTGGCCATCCATCTCCTCCGCCAGCTCCGTGGCTGCTCCGTGTGGCTCACCTCTGGCATTTGAGCGATGGACGCGATCTCGATCGCGCTCTGCACTTCAATGGCTGTCATAAAAGACGCATTCACAGTGCACTCCATAAAGTAATTACACTCATACAGTCGCAGTCGTCGCACTCGTGCAGTTGGCCAAATTGCCAAATTAGTCGCTGTGAGTGCTCCCAGCTCTTGGATCTCAGCATACTCCGTGTACTCTGGGTACTCTGGGTACTCGGCATAATTAAAACGTATGCGAAGCAATTAAACTTGAAACAGAACGGCGGGCCAGAAGAAGCTGCTAAGCCGCGACACAGGCATTCTGATGGTGCTCAATCAGGGGCAGGTTGCGGGCGGTGCAGTGATTGATGCGGCTGACTGACACTTAGAAAAAGTATGGCATGAAATGGGGAATTAATTCCTTAAGAAATATAACCCTCTTAAAAAACATAGAGGGTTATATTTATCCCTACAAAATTAGAGCACAAAACCAACACATTCTACCAATAAATCTGGGAAGCCCCAAAGCTAACTAATTGCCAAATAAATCGTAAATTTCTTTGGTTAGGGTTTATATTCAACAAAAAAATAAATCCCCAATAAATAGAACTTTCGAATGATGTGTAAAATTCCCTGATAACGTTAATGATTATTTACGAAATACTCCTTGAAAATAAAACAATGTAAATACAGGAAATCAACAGTCTCAGCACTTGGCGATATGATAATGAATCTGTAATTATTTCTTAAGTAAACTAATAAGAATATTATTAGATTTAATCATTTTAAAACAATTATTATTACTATTTTCCCTGTGTACAAACACACACCGATAGCAAACAAAAGCCAGTGACTAAACATTACATTTTGTGGGCGATGCTGCTAGCTTTGGGTCCTGTGATTTATTTACGGCCCCAGCGGTCATAAAAATTGTTCCCACTGCCAGCCAAGGCAACAAATGATGGTGTTGCACAGCTACCGAAAAATGTGCTCTTTTGTTTGGGTATTGCCTGCATCTGCCTGGTCTGCGGCTTCTGTCGCGGTTACACAATCTATAAGCCCGACCTGAGCCACATTAGATGGCCAAAATCAATTTTGAAGAGAGAACGTTCAACGAGAGTGCGTGCTCGGACCGCAACGGATCTTGCACTGCGGGTCAGCTGCCGAATGGCCCATTGTCTCCTCCGGCCCTGGAATGCCCGAGGAGATTGCACAGAGAGATTAGATGATACGAGCTCGCGGCTAATCCGCTTGGCAAACGCTAGACGCGCTACGTGTGGATCAACTCGACGCCACTTGTAAGAACTCGAGCTCCGGCTACATCCTCTTGCGTGGGGGTCAACTTGTTTTCTGTTTCGGGGGGGCTTTTTGATTGGCACTTTCTGCGGGCCTACCCACATCTCATCAACACATCGCTCTCGGATTCCAAAACTGAATCAGCACACACATATTAATAGACATGGGCAAACATGCTGACGATTCTCGCACGTTGGCATATCATCGATGAGCACTTGGATCCAACTTCCGCCTTCCTCAGCCTCAGCGAACTCTATTCGAACGATCCGTGGCGAAAAAGGTTGGGTTAACTACGGATCTATGGCACTGAACCCCAGCGGCCTCATCCTTAGCTCGGCTCTAACATTGACATTGAAAATTTGACACGCTGGATGGGGCCACAAAAATGATTTTCGTCTGTAATTCATCTGAATTGAACTTCGAGTCGGAGTGCACAGTGGCCGGGAATGGGTGAAGAGGCGATACAAACAAATAGGGATGGGCATCTCAGAGAGACTCTTCCATAGGAGGCTTGATTGGAAAAATTAATAACGTTATATTTACTAAGGAATTATCCATTTACGGTTTTAATAGTAAACAATTAAATTAAAAAGGATTTTTAGATTATGAAATAGTTTTGTTAAAGAATTTTTAGTTCGTTTCTGTATTTATGTTTAATTTGAAGCTATAAATATCAAGTAAATAGTTGCAGTAATACAATTTTTATAAATTTTACATCAATTTAGTTAAAATATTGTGAAATATTAACTTTGTATTAGTGGTGGCCAAGCCTAGTCCCACTGTAGCTCTTCTGCCATGGCTTATAAAACAATTAAAAGCCAACAGAGAAAACAATAACAGCCGCAACTACAAGACACTGAAAACTTTAATAAAGAGCAAGCAAGTGAAGCAAGTAAAGAAATCAACAAGAAAAATGATTATGGAATTTAACCAAGAGCCAAGCTAGCAAAGAAACCCAGCACCATGGAGATCCGAAAACACTTTCGATTTCAACCAGCTTGTCAGCCAGTCAGATGCAAATGATTGTGCAAGATTGGGCTGGCGATTCGGCGGTTCAGTGGGTCGCCGTGGGTCCAGGTCGGGTCAGATTGGGATCCCAGAGCCGCAGCTGTACAAACTGCACACGAAAAAATATTAAGCAAAGAACCAGCAGTTCATATAATTTAAATTTAACATAATACTATTCAAAAACTACCAAAATTATATGGAAAAATATATATATTTTTAAAAAACAAGCTCGTAAATGTTTGCTTTCAAATTTATATTCATTCTATCAGCTATAATTATTTCTTTCTCTGTGAAACTGGACAATACTTTTACCATCGCAGAACACGTCTCGTTGTGGGCATTACCGGTGGCAGCTGGAAAATTGTGGGAGCTACAGCTCCCAATCCTCCCATGCATAATTCCTGTCATTTTGCCATGGAACTGGAACTGCTCGGCTCCTCGATTGGCATGTGAAGTGAAGTGACGAGGCTGTCATTACCATTGCCGTGAATGCAATTCGCCGAGAGCTGAGATCTGCTTTTGAGAGGGGGAGTTGATCAATCCACCGACCGACCGATCGATCATTATCACCATTATCTAAGCGATCGTCGATCTTCATCTGGCTGGTAGCAAATGTCAAGGCACATCCTTTCTTGTTTTGCATGTCACCTCGCAGAACGTGGTGCAATCCAACCGAACAATTAATAATAAGTTGCCGGATAATGAAAGCTTTGCACCGAACCGAACGAATGCCGCAGGGCATGTAATTGGACCACTTGGAGAGCGGTATAAACGTTAGCGATGAGCTGAAAAAAATAAGAAATTCCAAGTCAATAGTTTTATACCTTTATGTAAATTAAAGGGTATTAATAACAATTTAACTCATCAACATAAGGAGCTGTTAAAAGCATACAAACTTCCTTTATATCGAGGGGAATGCCCAATAAGATTTATCGACAAAAATATTGCTCAGAATATTATATCCACAGCGTCGTGGATTGTAATCGTGGATCGCAAAGTTGTATTGCATTTCTTTGTATCTTTTGGCGTTAATATTCATTCGATATATCAAACAGAATATCGATTTATTGCACATTTATCGCAACATTATAAGATCGATTTATATATAAACTTTTGCGGCAAATATCGATAAAGTCTCGATAGATTAATATCTTATGACATTCCCGCTGAACCCGTTCTCTGGAAAATTTATAATCTTTACATTGGTAAGAGTTGAAATAATATCTTTATTAATAATAAATTAAGCTACAACTATCTTCAAAATATTTTGTAAAAAATACTCACAACTTAGTTAAAATACCAATACAATTAGGCTTTTGTTAAAGATAATTAGAAAAATACAATATACCTAAAAGATACTACATAGATCATTTATTACTATCAAAACTACTTAAAATTATGAAATTAATCAGCTAAAATATCTATAAACTTCCTTAATAAATACAAATTATTAAATATATTTTAAATTATGATCTTGGGTGGTCAAGTCTAGCTCATTTATAGTATATTCCCAACCTTAACGAACGCATAAGCACCGCTCCTCGCTTGCACTTGCCTTTTGTAGAGCGAAAAGCAATTGGAAATCAATTTCGAATCGAATTGAGCGCCTTTGGAGATCGCCCTCATCATTGGGGCAATTGTTTCGCCGAAAATTAATTGCTTGGCCTCAAATATCATTCAAAAAGCCATTCGACGGACACTCTAGGCCGCGCGATTAGTTGTGGTCCTAATTTTCAAACTTCACAGCGCTGCCAAAGTTGCAAAAAGTGGCAGCAAATCAGCGATAAGAGTCGGCAACCTTGAGAGGCATCGCCAAGCCGCGATGGTATCCGAAATGTACAGCCAGTGGACCCAAAGATAAAGATACTTTCTGCAACCGAAAATTGCTGACTTTTCCAATTCCGCTTATAATAGGCGAATGACGGCCATAATTATAATTTAATGTGAATAAATTCCTTTGGCATTTTCTGGCGGTTGGCGGGGAGTCAACTCCGAGCGAGTACTACTTTTATCTGTGCAATTGATTCGCCATCGAATTCAATAAACTCTCGACAAAATGATGCCGCAGTCTGGGGCATAAATCAAACGCATTGTTCGAGCAGGGAATTCGCTTCCTTGAAGCGAAGCCTCTGCCTCGGCGAGTGGGTGACGAGGATGAGCCGGGAGATTGGGTATGGGGGATGTTTTGCAACGCATCTGCTACTCGCCTCACGAATTTCGGAATTTATGATTTTCCACTGATGTAATAATAATCATGCACGGCCCCAGACGACAGGTGAAAAATTGTTACAATTTGATGGCTCTGCCAGTCACAACAACGTGATGCGGCACTGCTGCAATCTGCCGCGGTTGCAAGTTGAAGTTGCAGTTGCAGTTGCAGTACTGCCTGCCACTCGACAGAGTGGGTCTTGGGTAGTGGGTTGCAGTGCCTGCGGCTCTCATTTATGGGCCCCTAAATCGCTTCTTTATGCCTGCTGTCGCTGATACAGATTTTTAGAATGTGAAGTTCGCTGAGCTAATTAGATATGCACGTATTGGCTGGCAAATTATTAATGGCACTGGGGGTGCTCTGTAGACTATGGAAAAACTTTGAGATATAATGCAGGGGGAACCTGAAAAAGTAGATTATATCGGGTACTGAAAAGTAGATTATATCGGGCACTCTATCACAATTTTCCTTATAATTATTTGAGTTAACAAAGTTAAAGAAATAAATAGCATTGCCAAGCTAAATTTATATTAAATACAAAACATTAAAACGTTAAAACTAGTTAACATATTGCATTAAAATTGTAAGTCTATTGGCAGCTTTATTTATTTATATTTATATTATATTATTATTTATATTAATTTATATGTTATTACGAAGTTTGGACTAGAAGTTCTAGTCTCGAACTTTATAAGATATATAAGTATTACTTACTGGGTTGCCCTAGAATATCCAACTGGTTATATTTAAGCCAAATGTTGATCAGCGACGAATAATGGTGAATACTGAGGAAGAGGTGGCTTACTTCTGAAACAGCTGTATATTTAAGCCTGCTTCCTGACAAGTTTGTGACCTAAAAATGCAATATGGAAAGTGCTTAAACCTTTAGCCCCTCCATAAAATAACCAAAACTTGTTACCTCTTACCCGCACATTTAATAGGATACTTTACACTCTGGCTTCAAGTATTCAAATAATAATATATTAAACAAGATCCAAAGCAATCCCCAACACCCATTATGCAACCCCCTTCGACGCCCGTTTGAGGTTCAGGTACAAAATGCGAAGGTCGCACTGCAAAATGCTCCCCTTTTTCAGCCTTTGCCTGGCACTCGATCAGCGCTAAGAGACATTCAATCATTCCTCCGACCTTGTCGCTCTGCTCGTTGGCTTCTGTGTGAAAATGTCTGCTGAACAAACAGCGAGCACTGTTCGCATTTGGCTGAGTCAATCAGTCAGTGGGTTAGCTCGCAAATGAGATAGATTACAAAAAGTTCTCGGCTGCGTGTTCTTGGCCAGCAGCTGGCCTCCCACCGACGACTATGCCATCTTACCCACCCTCGCCTCCAGGGGCCAAAAACAGGCAAACAGACAACGGCAAATATGTGCAAGTGTATCTCAAAGATGCCAAATGTAAGCCGAATTGCTGTCTGCCGTTGTCTGGGGCGCCGCTTCTGCTCGAGTGGCATGCCACCAAAAAAAATAATATAGAAAAACGGGAAAGGAAGGCTTCTTGTTGAGGGCGAAGGATGAATGCCCTTGCAGTTGCATTACTGCAATGTCATTGATAAGGGTTCTAAGAAAACTTAGATTTATCAATTTTAAAACTTTATAATGTAAAACACTGGTTCCCAAAGCGCTGAGTCAACAAATTTTCCTACCTAGCCTCTGCCAGCACACACACCTAATATAAGCAGAGCACTAGGGCGGTCAGTTTGTAATGTTGTGGCTAGTCTAGCCTTTTTTAAGTGATCAATAGATATTTTGTATTCGTAGTTATTCAATATTACAAAATATTTAACAAAAGTTGTCTAAAAATAACAAAATATCGATTCCGTATCCAGTTATACCCTCACAGTTAGGGTATAAAATATAGACCCCAGAAGAAAAACAAAAATCTTAAAAATCAGAGACAGACTTGAAAGCATCCATCCATCTATCTATCTATCTATCTATTAAAGCTAGCGCCAATGCAATTTCGGGCTTCATCTTCGACTAGTAATCAAAAGTCGGGGACTCCGAGTGCGACTCCACTTTACATTGCTGCAACACGCAAAACAAAACCAAATAAAAACATAAACAAAAAGCGAGAAAAAAAAATAAAACACGAGAAAAACATTGAGAAAAAATCACAAAAATGAGACGCCAAAGCAGATTAATTATGAAGCCGCGCGCGACTCAGCCAGAGTTTTTGAGTCTGAGCTCGGCCGACAGCCAGAAGGAAGCTTAGGAAGCAATCTTGGCTCAGTTTCGAGGCAGGTGAATGTGCTGAATGGCAGAAGGCAGAAGGCAGCGTCTATTTTTGTTGAGTGTTTGACATATGATTTTTGCTAAATGAAAAATCTTTCGAGTCTCCTCAGTTCGTTCGACTAGCAGTTGGCAGAATTTTCGTAATGATTTCGGGGCTATTGCGAAAAATCTTTTATTTGGCGGTTCGTCGGTTCTTTCACAACCCATTCGCGTCGGCTTGGCTCAGCTCAGCTCTCCACCTGCCCGCCAACGCCAGATCTTTCTGGTCTGGCAATAAAAGGCTGACAAGGAATCAATGAGCATAAATAAGAACCGAGAAGGGGCTCTCAATACTGGCCACTAAATAGCAGTTTAATTGGCACCCACGGCACGGCACGGTGGCAACAATGCCTGAGGATTAGGTCGAATCACTGGCACTGGTGCATCACCAGGAGTTCTCCGCTGGAGCAGGCTGGCCCACTATTGGCACATCGCATAATTGTGGGCATGATGCAGCGGAATTGGGCAACCAGGTTACCCTTCACAAGAGGAACCAATTGGGAAATGGCCAAAAGAAACTCTTAGCCCTTCAAAAAAAGTTTGTATTCGGAATTTCTTAACCTGTTTCAGCAAAAGGGGACTTCATTTATGTTTAATTTGTATTAGAAACTACAGAAAGTACTTTGTTTTTTGATTAAATTAAAATTAAGCTGGCTTGGTAGGTAGGTAATATAGAAATACCTTTCAGACCGCCTTTATTTATCCCAAACACTTGCTCCATTCATTTACCACCTTAATCGAATTGTTTTTTGTCCCAGAAACAATAACGGAGTAACAATTACAACGGTGGGATCAATTAGGTGAACATAAACTGGTCTTGCATAAGTGTGGCAGCTTACTTAATTAAAGTATTCGAATAAGTTCGAACGATTGCGGCTGGTGGGAGCCGAGGCCCCTCGAAGGGTCTCTGCTCTACTCACTTTCTAACTCCCATTTCGCTCTCGGCACTCGAGTATTTTCGTTGCTGCGTAATCGCGACCCAAACTCCAAGCAATCCAATTCCAATTCCAGCATCAGCACCAGCTCCAGCTACAATCCCAAATCCAGTCGCGTTCATGTGTCTTCTTTGTTGTTGGGAATTTCTGTGGCGGTTGCCACAAGAGTTCGAGATCTGAAGTATCATAAACATTCACTTTTATCTACGAAATGCAGCGTCGGATGGAGCGTCGTCGTCACCCAATTTCCTGCCGCTACTTGATACAGTTTTCGAGCGCGGACAAGGTCGTTGGAGAGCCGCCTGTCAGTCAGTCGGTCGGTTCCAATATGTTTGCTTTTTTATTTATTGTTTTTTATCGGGTATTTGTTGTGGTTTATGCAATAGGCAAACATCATAACAATTGGTAAGGGTAATTGAGGTCTGGAGCTGTTGCCCCTGCAGCAGCAGCCTCCTTTTTCCTGTCAATATGTCATCGCTGTACACAAAAAGAAATAAAAATATGAAAATTAGACTGAAGAGATTAGAAATATCTAGCCAATCTTTTCTGAAAAGAATCCTATTAAGGATCTCCTTTATATTTGTGCAATCTTAAAGACCGTAATGGCCAACCTACAAAAATATTTAAATAAACTCTTTTATTATTGATAATAATAATAATTCTAAAATTATGGTGTTGCTGCAGCCTTTCTTATAAACTTGTAAGTCCAATCAAATATAAGTTACTGTGATATAGTATCCCACAACAAATAGAACATGTACCTGAACTTTACTCTTAATCAACCCACAGAAGAGTATTTTCTGTGTGATAGTAATAATAATAGCATTAAGGTTAATCATGTGCCCCTTCAGGGACCTTCAATATAGCGTAGCCGACTAGTTAAACAGCCCAACCAAGCTATAAAAGGTCAAACAAAGGCAACACTCATATATATCGGTTATTAATTACTTCATAACTAATACGCACACTGACAACGATAATGGGCATAATAAATTAACAACTGAACCCATACAAATCGTTGCCGTAATGAAAATCGATTCAGTTCTAATATTAATGTCTTTCTTCGGGTGTAGTTACTCTCGGATTTCTTTGAGAAAAAAAAGACACCGAAACCAAACGGAGGCGCCGCTGCCCCTCTTGATATCCACTGAGATACTTTGAGCTGTGTAAATACTTACGATTAATTACACTTGAGCCCAGCAACTCAATGGGTCTCGGCTCGATGGCAAATTTCTTTGCCGCTGAGAGGGTCTCTCCGTCTTTTGGCCTTTTGTGGGCCACACAATAATATTAATAATAATAATAATGGAGCGTTAAATGGGCCAGCACCACCATTGCCACCGCCATCAACTCGTAAGCCACATCAAAGTGGCGCCAAAGGGCATCGAAAATAATGCGAATATCCGCATGTACTTATTGTTTCTTTCTCACAAAAGCCGCCTTACTGGCCAAAGTCATTGAAGTGCTTCCAAAAATAATCTGCGAAACGATGGCCCCCCGCTCCCGTCTCTGGGTCGGGAAAAGGTGTCAATATGCAAATTGGCAAGGGTCGAATTGATTGATCACCTTTCAAAGTAATTATGCATGATAATTTAGCAGACAAGGCGCAGCGAAGAGGTGAATCCACGACAACAGTGCGTATGCGTGATGGGAACACTTTTAAAGACGGCCAGTTAAGCTCTGCATTATGCAGAACACCGTTATGGCGGAGTAATTGTATTCCTATGTACGCATTCAAGCAAACAAATATATAAACAATAAAATATAAAACTAGTTTAAAGCTGTATAGTTGAAATATCAACTATAGCCGCAGGCTGCTCTGCTGTAACGATTCCTGATCGGATGCTAAAGCTGCCGCAGTTAACCTGAAATGCTCACAAATACAGCCGGCAATTTAGGATCGTAAAATTAAAGATCACTTTGACCAAATGTTTATTACTAAATCACCAGGCCATGTTTAGCATGCTCATAAAATTATCACAGTGGTATACATCATTTTTTAGCCTTTTGCATTCATTCAGTCGGGACTTGGAGTCGCGCTCCCACTCTCTGTACATTCCCCGGGCGGATCTTCAGTTGGATGCCACAGATCTGCGGCCATTAATTTGTGCCGCCGCGTTTCTCAATATCGCACTGCTCATCTGCTTGACCAACCCAACTCGGCTGCCCCCCAGTTAATGGGCTTTTTATTTAAATTCGCGCCAAACAAAAGAAGCAGCGGCAATTTTCGCGCACTCAACAGGCGGCGAATTCTTAGCAACAATTTGCTGCTCCAATTAAATTCACAACTACGAGCCCGCCTCCGCCTGCTCCTCCGCCTGCTCCTCCTCACCTGGCTTTGCATTAATCATGAGGTGATTTATGGCGCCCACGCATGTGCTCACGTTTTCCTCGCAGCAACAACTGCGCGTGTGGGCAGCCAGCCCACTGCCACCCCCAATCCTGCCCCGATCTGCTCCCGCTCTGCCTCTACATTGTTGCGCTCTGCTGCCGGCCTTAGAAGCGTGTGGAAATTAAACGGTGTGGCAAGAGAGTCGCTGCAAATTGCTGCGGTGGGCGTAGATCTGCAACAGCAGCAGCAGCAGTCACAGCATCCCCCTCGGAATACTTCCTCGGCCAGGTGTCAAATGGAAGCCACTGCCGCAGAATCCACAATCCCCAATCCAATCCAAATGCGCATTGGTGCCAGGCTATCCGATGAGTTTATTAAGCTCCACTGAAAGAAAGATTGGAAGGCAGATTGGATTTACCCCTCAGCATAATTTGGGGAATATTTATTTAATTTTAATTCTTAAGAAGTGCCAGTTAAAAGTCTGTTTTATTTGGAAATATATTTCTTTCTCATTGTCAATCGTTAAATCAAAGCAATTAGGTTTTAATCAGAGTTATGTTGCCTTTTGGATTATCTCACCTTAATACTGATAAGACGGGATTTATCGGAATATAGTGTAGTTTAGTTAGTATACATATAACCCCAATCAAATGTTGAAATCCTATCTATAAGCGATGGATCAGATGGGAGCGATAGGTACTATATAGACAACCAGCAGCCCTTGGTTTCTGACAGCAACGACTTGAGTGTTTTCTGGCTCCAAACTCCAAATTTGCAAATTAATGAGTGGCCTTCCACACTTCTTAACTTTAAGACTCGACCTAAATAACTTATTCTTATAAAATACACAAGTTTAAAAGATATTTACCAAAAGAGAAACCTAAAATATTTAAAAACATCCATAAATCGTTGACCATTTAAGTTGTTTGATGACTTTTCTCCGTGTAGCAGCTGCCGGCGCTCTGTTTGAGCTTGTCAGGTGGTGGCACGTTGAGTGTTTTAATTACAGCCAGTGCGCTGTGCGATCAGTTGCATCCGCATAAACCGCATAAAGCCAAGTTTATTTGATTTACGCTTGGTCATTAGCCATTGCCAAGTGGCCAAGAAAGAAGTTTCGGCAGCGCGCGCGCGCGCACATAGTCAGCCTGTCGCGAAATGTCAAAAGGTTAATTGGATTGTGGCAGCCGTAGCCGGAGATGCAACCGAAATTGAAACTGAAGCCGGACCCAGCCAAGAATCTTGTTGAAAGTGGAATGTCCAAGTGCCTGAATGTCTGCTGGCTCTAGCTTTGGCTTTTCGATCCCATTGATGCGCCCAAAATGGTCAATGGGAGCTGCAGTGAGTGGTATTTCGGCAGGGAAGGATTGCAAATTGATTAAACAAAGACTGTGTGATCTGGTAAATGCATCTTATTTAAATATATTTATAATATATATGGGATAGAATTCCCAACTAGGATTTTGTGGTCAGTAGCTTAGCAAAAGTGGCAATAAAGACGGCCTTGCTGAGGTCACTTTTTGTGCGTTTTATTCTGGATTAGATTTGTAAGTTTAGGTGTGTTTACACGCTTCTTTGAAGTCTCAATAAAAGTCGCTAAACTAAGTTATATTTTAATATATAGCACGAAAGATAATATTATGTATAATATTTATTCTCTCTTTACGTTGTCTGCTTTACTTCCTAACTTTAAAATTCAGAATTTGTAGTACATTAAGTGTTCAGATTAGAAAAATAGCTGCTTAACTCTACAATTTGCTACAAAATATGAATGTTATCGCACAGAAGCCTTAAGTACGTTCTGTGAGAAAGGAATTATTCGGGAATCCACAAGGTATTAAAAATATATACAATTTAATTTGAAGTTATTTCCATTCTGTAGTTTGCTCCTTGAAAAGCCGCAAGTAAACTTATTTAAAAATGAATCCCGTAACCACTTGAAGATCATTTTAAGCAGAAATTTACCTAACCCCAAAACAAATTTTGCACCTAAACGAGATCAGTTCCAATTAAGATAGCCTAAACCCTCCAGATTCGCTTGTCCCATTATCATTATTCCTGCCAGGGAGCATCGTTGGCCAAAATCCAATCACCTGGCTAATGCCCGCGGAACATGCAACCGATAAAAAGCGCCGCAGAAGATGACTTCATTTCGGAAGAAGCCACAGAAGACAGCCTGGGAATCTGGGCTGTCGCATCGCCAGCCGTCATCGTCGTCGTCGTCCACTGAGAGTTTGATTGATGACAGCGCCCACCGCATCGGCAGCTTCACACATTGAGTTATCGCCGGTGTGTCTCTTCATATAGCGATAGACTCTTTTTTTGGATATGCATTAAATATGAGATTGTTTTTTTTTCCTTCGCTTCATTTTTTTTTGTAGCCGTCGTGAACGCTGAGCTTGGCTTAAGTGACAGGCCGAGCTGTTTGGTGTTGTTTTTGTGGATGATACACCTACCTGCCCGCCTACCTGAAGAGTGCTCGCCCCGGACTCCAGCCCGCCCGTAACTGAAGTCGATTAAAATTCCTCCGAAATGTTGCCTGAATGTTAATCGCTCATTGTTTGAGCAGGCGCACAAAATTAAATTGTTCGTTTTTTCGTAAATTTGACATATAGCAGATAGTGGGGTTCGTTGGTCGCCTTTCAAGCTGCCGCCGCTGCCGCCGCCAACAACTGAGTGCATCTTGAAAATGTTTCTAGCCGTCGTTTGTGCTGCACTTTTAATTGCATTCCCTGCCGGGCGATGGCAATCGGCCGAAGACAAGTTAATTAAAACCTAAGCACAGCACTTCGGACAGATTATCATCACAGAACACCAGCTGCGTTTTCTATATAAAAAATATATATTATATATGTTGTGTGTGTTTATACAAAGCCATACAAGAAATCGATTTACAAAAAAATATTAAGGAGAATCTAGAAAAGTACGTTGCACCAGTTGAGAGGGAGTGGGAGGAGAGGAATGTGGCAGGAAGACTGACTCTGGTTAGAACTCCCCATTGCCGTACTGCTGGATCTTCAGCAGGTCGCAGGAGAATTGGAAGAGCTGCTCGCACTTGGCCGGCTTCTTGGCATCCGGATGGAAGGGTCCCTTGCCGCCGTTGCTCAGATATGTGCCGCCCTGGCCCTCAATGGAGGGATCAATGGCCGCAAAGACAACCGTGCGGGAGCCGCGCTCCGGTGTCTTAAAGAAGACCTTCTTGAAGATGGGAATCGAGGTGGTGGCCGAGTGTTCGAACAGGTCCGTGTCAACGATGCCCGGATGGACCACGTTCACCTGGACGTGCGCCTGCTCCGCATCGAGCACGGTTTGCAGGTGGCGGGTGAACAGGATCTGAGCCAACTTGGACTGGCTGTAGGCGGTGCCAGGATAGTAGTGTTTCCTGCAAGCCACATTTAATGAGTTAGAAGAGTTAGGAATATCAATAGGAATCTTTCTTGTACTCACTTTCCATTGATATCCTTGTAGTTGATGCGTCCAATGAGATTCACGCAGGAGCTGACATTCACGATCCTGGCGTTCTTGCCCTCCTTGCCTGCCGCTTTTAGCTTGGGCAGCAGCAGATGTGTGAGCAGGAAGTGACCCAGATAGTTGATGGCAAAGTGCGACTCGTAGCCATCGGCGGTGAGCCTGAAGGGCGCAAACATGATGCCAGCATTGTTTAGCAGCAGATCAACCTTCGAGTAACGATCCTTGATGAGCTGCGCGAAGGCCTTCACCGACTTTAAATCACCGACATCCAGTTGTTCGCAGATGAGTTTACCCTTGGTGGCTTTCAGGTCGACTATAGATGCCACAGCGGCTTCCGCGCTGCGAGGATCGCGAACACCTTTGGATTGGATAACAAAATATTTATTAGTACCAAAATATGTCAATTACAGGGCTTATTAACATGTTTAACTTTGATTTTAATTAAGATTTATATTGGGATATTGGTAGCAAGTGATTTCTAAGCTTGATGTAGGCTTGGACCGAGGATATATAGCTCTAAATGAGATTAAGGCGATCAGAAATTAAATATACCTTTTCTACACGGGTTTCTACCTCATTTCTACATGTGGAAATATATTTATGTGGCGCCCTCTAGTGTTAATTGGGCGAACACAGCTATTTGACATGAATTTAACATACGATCTATTAACAGCAGACTGTTACGACATTCACACTGTTAAAACCATTTTATACGAGATATTTTGTATAAATTCATAAAAACTATATTTTAAAGGTACAAATATATAAAGAAACATGCAGAAATGTTTAAAACTAAATAATTAAATCAATAAAACCAGCACTAGCTCACAAACTCTAAAAATAAGTATACAAATGTTGTACCTAACCGAAAAGTCAACAAACTCTTATCGCGATAATATTCCCCACAAAAAAACCGACACGATCGATACGGTAAGCGAGACCTGATTATCTAATGAATTCAGGCATATGGATCACGTTTTTCGATCGGATGGACGCACTGCAGATGGATCTGCAGTGACTCCGTGACTCAATTTCTTTTCTGCTCCAACATTCCGGGCACGCGCACTTGCACAGCCCATACACCTCGCTCAGTTGTCGCCGCAAAATGTGTTTGTGGAATCAATAAGCAGGCCCTAGATTTAAAGCCGGCAAAATGCGGATTGGTCAAACTCACCCATGACGACAGTCATGTCGCAGGCCAGCAGCTTCTCCACGATTCGCAGTCCGATGCCGCGGTTGCCTCCGGTGATGACAGCCACACGATCCGGTTGTTTGTAAAGTGCTTAATGGATAATGGATAATGGATAATGGATAAAGACCATTGTTTCGTGATAATTCGCTGTAACTTACCCACGCGATCCCTTGCCGCATGCTGAGCATCGTGAATGAGACCGACAATGCCAAGATATTGGTACCGGAACTCCGTCTTCCACTCGAACCAGGACTTGGGGAACTCCTTGGTCGTCTTCGAGAAGAGGAAGGCGCACACCAGCAGGCCGATGGACAGAAGGGAGAGCAGGGCGAGCAGCATGATTATGTCTGGAACTCTGTAAGGAGGGAATTACGGCAGGCGATAAGGAATTAGTTTTTTTTTTAGAGGTTAAAGTCCACCGGCTGATAAAGATTCCAGTTTCTGATCGTCACAACCATTAGCTTGGGTTGTAGTCGGGGCAATTATCAATATTGGCGAGTCAATTCGCCTCGAGTGCACTTTGCAACACCCTTCCTTCAGCTGAGTCAGCAAGATTTGTGTATCCGCAGACCAGGCGGGTACATCGGCTCACTGAGAATGTTTGAGATCCCACGGAACTCGAAAAAGATTCGTCATCGGAAGTTGTTTGGCATTAATGGAGGTTTCTATACTTAATAGGATTCCCCTAAAGGTGGAGTAATATCTCAAAATATGACAGTGATTT
The DNA here is from genome assembly GCA_008042475.1 of Drosophila kanapiae. Taxonomy (NCBI): domain Eukaryota; kingdom Metazoa; phylum Arthropoda; class Insecta; order Diptera; family Drosophilidae; genus Drosophila; species Drosophila kanapiae. The sequence continues at coordinate 43,781 of VNJM01001276.1, forward strand.
GCGATTAATTAATATGCTCACTATCGAGTTTTTTAAATGATCTTTCATTAACATATTTTCCTTTGAGTTAACCCCAGCTCAGACCTAATTTATCTTCCAATAACTTCACTTCAGAGTATCCCAGTTTCGACTTAACCCCATTGCCCCGCAAACAGCTTTAGTTGTTGGCTCTTCACCTGAGTCTTTTCATGTTTGCCCAGCCATTTCGTACGTTTGTTAGCCGGGCTTATTAATCCAAAGGTTTTGTATTGTTTGGCCATAGATTTATGCATATATTTGCACTGCGATCTGCTGCGATCCTCCGTTAGCCGTTGCATCAAAGGTGTAATTGCACCGGAGAACAATTAAATTAATTAGACAGATGCCACCTGAGGGAAGAGATACTTTGTCGCATTTGTTAAGCGTTGAGAGGCGGCTAGAGAACGGGGCTAGGTGTGCTCGTAAAATGCAAATTAAAAAGCCAAACAGCGGCGGAATGAAAGTTGAAGAACCCAGCTTAGAGCCAAAGCCAATGAACGGGGCCAGAAGAGTGAATTTGGGGCCAAAGCTGAAATTGACTGAGGCGCTAAGCGGCAACAACGAGGTTCGGTTTCTTCATGGGATTTTGATATGGGGAAAGGGGTAGGCGACCTGACATCGTACACCGTGAACAACGCTTCGATATTTTAATTAGATTCATTATGTATATTCGCTTGAAATGGTAATTTTTTTGTCTTAATAGTTGTTAAAAAGATTAATTGTACTAATAAACCAGTTAAACTAGGTAGAGATGCATTTGCATCGCATAATTGCATTTCTACCTAGTTTAACTGGCTTATTAGTACAGCGCAATAGTTCTTAACTTTCGCTGTCTCTCTCTCTTAACTGAAAGGTAATTTATGTTTATCTGTATGGTAATATGTATAAGCTGGATACTGAGAAACAGTAGCAATGGCTTTTAAATAAATATTGTTTTCTTCTCACTTCAAATTACTCGGACAGAAAAAAGTGTCTGTTAAAAAATCTGCTTGTCTTACAGTTGTCAAATTTTTTTCAACTCGACAAAATTACAGCTGATTTCGAAAAGTTAACATAAATCTTAGAGTGCGTTGTACAGTACTCTGTTATTCTTTATCGATCGGATTAATTACGGGAGTCGAAAAAAACAAATTTCTTTAAGATTATTTCCGGATTATCTATAAGCTTTTAGGGATTTTAACAGTAAGGGGAGAAACCATCCTCATATAAAAATGTAATAACAATTATGAAGATACCATGAAATAAACACATTTTTCTGAGTGTATCCAATGAATATTAGAAACTAATTGAATACTATATGGATTTGATATTCAAAATTCAAATCCAAAGTTCACAATTGACTATGATTTGCAAGTTAATAAATAGAGATGGCTTTAGCGAAACCTTATCCCTCTTTTCTTCCTGTGGACGTATGACTCTGCGACTGAACGTGCTGTCAAGAGTTTCGACTTCCGTCAACAAAACGCAAAAGCTTAGCAGTTTTATTGTTGTTGTGGTCGTCGTCTTCGTTGTTAATTTGGCTGCATATGTTAACTTTCTTTTTCTATTGTTGTTGCTGCTGTCGCTGGCCGCCCTTGCAAGCGGTTTTATTTAATTTTTGTTTTACCTTCAATTTGGCCTGCGAAGCGAAATGCACTTGCCAGTGAGATCGAGATCGTCTGCCTTTTGCGTTTTCTATCACGTTTTCAAAAAACAATGTCGGTACGAAACCGGTTTGCCAGGCCCTTGGTGCCACAACCGCTCCGCGAGAAATTCAAAAGCGAACTAAACGTTAGTTTTAATTGCGCGCCTTTTCGCCCAGAACTTGATTCGTTGGTTTCTGTTTTGTTGTCTTTTTGTTTTTGGCCCACAAAACAGGTGGCCAGGCGACGAGCCGGTCCGGTTTTGGGCGGGAGAACAGCTGACGATGGGCAGGCAATCGGCTCAACGGCGAGTCGAGCCAAAGGTGAAATTAATGTCAGTTACCTGGCTTTGCACTCACGAGAATGTTTATTCGAAACAGTTTAATTGAAAAAGTCAAAATCGCCCACGAGCATATGGGAAATAGTGTGACCAGCTCTTCGGTTGGAGAAAAAGCTTGAAAATCTATTTAATAAGCTTTAAAAAGCCAAGAAATTGTGACGGTAGCTAAAGTATTTAGAGCAGACACTACTAATTCGGTATTTGGAGAATATTTTCAAATGCCAAAATGCGCTCACGAGGAAATTCACTAAGTTACGATTTTCCCTTGCTCAGAGGCACAATTTTTGTACTGAAATTACCTCGCACGAGACAATTCGAGCCCACAACGTTTACAATACGCTTTTTAGGACTACAACGAGGCTATTCTCTTCCTTTATTTTCTAGAATAAGTCCCACATGTGCCAATTGTAAACCCTAGATCTAGTGGGAAAATAGCTAGACTGCAATCACTGATTGGGAACTGATTGATTCTGAGCTCCGAGGCTGGCACATACCAAACTGTAAACGCACCGATCTATGTAATGTTATGTCACTGTTATGGTAGCTATCGATAACAATACTGTTGGAAATCAATCAAATTTGAAATTGGATATATATTTGGTTTGTTGTTTGTTCTTTCATTTTGATGCTCAAAGAAGGACAAGAAATTTTCACGCTTAATGCCTATCGTATTTAAGTTCTAAAAGTAAACACCTTTGATTTTGCTAGCTGATTTATTTATTGGAACCGAAATAGTACAGTGCTTTCAAGTGTTACAACAGAAATAAATTGATATAACGATTACAATTTATGTTTTGCCTTGATACCAGTTATTAACTAATTTTGCCATTATATAGTTTATACTTAGTTTGAAATAAACAGAAGCTGAATCTAAGCGAAAAATCGAAATCTATACTTTACGCTTTTTGGTTAAGATTAAATTGCCGCATCGGTTACGGGCGCGGTGACGGTTTCGGTTAAATCATTCATTGGGGATTATACCATATATAGAGTGTATTTCGTGTGTGTTTATGTGTGTGTTTATAGGTGTAATACATAGTTTGATTACTAAATTGAAATATATAGTTTGAATCGTGTGTGCTGGCTTGTGCCTAAGTGCTACTAAAAGAATATTACTGTGGAAAAGGGACAACGTATTCATAAAACTCGGAACTCTAAGTTGCAGCTGCGTTGTCAGTGTCTTTTATCGCCTGTTTCTCCATCTTCGCATCCGTTTCCGTTTGCCTTCCTATTTCCATCTCCCCTTCTAATCCGGAACTAGCAGCGACATCCTTAGGCTCCTTTAACTGTCAATTCTCCACGGACATGTTGCCTATATCATCGTTAATGGCCAGCACCTGACCGATAAAGTTCTGATCGGTGACCACCTCGGCCAGGGACTTGCACAGCTCCGTCAGCTCCTGCAGCGGCATCCTCATCTGCGGCGCCAGCCTGCTCAGGTGCTGACTAATCGAATCCGGCAGCTGCAAATAAAGTAGAATAGTTAGGAACTATTTTCAAAGGACTATCTAAGGAATTCCGTCTCACCTTGCCCTTGCCCACTTTGAAGGCGCTGAACATTAGCTTCGTCCGCACTCGCTGCTCGTTGTTGCCGTCGTAGAAGATGGTGAGGTATGCCTCCTGAACGTTGGCCACCAGCGGGAAGTAGATGCCCGCATAAACCTGTCCCTTGGCATCACGCGAAAGCAGCGAACGGAAGTTATACACCAAATTCCGGCGCACGGTCACATCGATGGCCGTTATGTACTCCTGGGCCACGTAGACCAGCGAGGTCTTGAAGCTGGCCTCCTCGCCGCGAATCTCGCGCTCCTTCCACTCCACAAACTTGCCGTTCTGCTGGCTGTACGCGTAGCAGTAGTCCCGCTGCAGGTGCGGCTCCTTCGATTGGGTGAACCAGCCTGCGGAAGGGTAAACCAATTAATATCAAAACTCTATGGATAAAACAGGTAAACCTACCCGTGTGCGGATAGCTCTGGTCCTGCATGACAGTCACAGCTCGGCTCACATGGTATCCCGGATCCAGGATCATCACGCCCCGACGCTCGCCGATGGCAATGCGCATGGCCACCATCACGTGCTCCTTTTCAACGCCCGCATCCACCGAATTCAGGCCGCATTCCTCGTCCAGCTGGACGTAATCGTTGCAGTCCATCACCTGCTCCTCGCAGGACACCACATACAAGTAGTTGGCCAGCACCGGGAAGAGCTGCACCATCCTGGCCATGATCTCGAAGGCCAGGGACACGCACATGTGATGGCGGCGATTGATGGGTACGTCGTAGAACTGGAAGAAGCTGCGCAAATCGGAGCGGCGGGTGCGCTTGAAGGAGCGATAGAAGTCCACAAAGAGATTCACTGTGTTGTAGTGCGTCTCCTCCAGCATCCGTTGCAGCGTCGTCTCCACTATTCCGTTCAGCTCCTCGTACTGCCACACGTTGTCAAAGATAAGGGTGCCCTTGCCTGTCTCGGAATCGGACCAATCGGGCAGCGGCAACGGATGGCCCAAAGGCCAAACGCCGTTCACTTGGTTGAAGGCCTCCAGGTCGTAGCCATCGCCAACGACCCACGACTTGCTTCTGGGCGAGATACCGCCGTCGTCCAGCGATGTCGGTGTCTGCTGTCTGGCCAGCAGCTGCCTGATGTCGGAGTAACGCTCCGATCCATCCACCGATGTCAGGTCGGTTGGAGGCGCCAGCTCCAGCTCCTCCTCGTCCTCCAGATCTTCCTCACTGGAGGTGGAGGGTGTGCGACGGATGGCGCCCGTGCCATGTCCAGTTGATTGCTCAGTTGCGGCAGCAGATCGTTTAGTCAATCCCATTCCGCGCACCGCATCCGCCAGCTGCTGATCCGCGTCGTGCAGCGGATCGAGGGCAGCGGCGGCCCCAGCGGCAGCGGCCACCTCATCAAGCGAGGTGACCGCTCCTCCTCCATCCCGTCGGCGGCTGGTGGCAGCGGCGAGTCAACTCGGCCATTCGGAGCCCCAGCGGCCCACGGTGGGCACATAGCCACTTTCGCAGTCATTGAGCGTGGCCTCTAGTTGAATGTTGGCGACTTGTTGGCGCGTTGCGTTGGCGCTTGGATGCAGCAGCGATGCTTGGGCAGCTAGACCAGCCTGGGTGGCTCCCACTCCTGCACTGATCAGACTAATCCGGCCCTGCGCTCGCTTGAACAGGAGGTCCGGCTCGTCTCCAAATTTCGTCGTTGGTTTAGACTGATCTATTTATTTATTTTTCGAGAAGATGAAGATTGGGAAAAGGATTAGAAGAATGGAATATTTTGTTGTAACCTACACCTAATGAAATATGAACAAGTAACTTTATAATAGATCTTTTCATATTTTTAAACCTATTTCCTAAGGACTTACTATCGGGGGTGATAAAGAAATCACTATACGTTCTAAAACTATTCATAATATGTCTGACAGTCTGCAATTTGTAGGGTTATGGTTGGGTTTTAGGGCCCCTAGTGTTTTGTGTAGAACACCAGTGTATGGCATACTTTAAGATATCTTTTAAATTGATTTAAATATTCAATATTTCAATATGAAAGCATTTTTACTAACTCTAGACCAGCTTGATTTAAGCCACACATTATATCTGTGACACAATTAGCTGTGGCACCCCTGTAAATAATCTTTCTTGGATTTGGCAAGTTAAAAAATATATATGTGAAGCTACCTAGGTTATCTCCTGGGTTATCTCTCTCATCCCACACTTAAACTTCTAAAGAAATCTATTCCGAATTGATTTTCCCCTGTAATCCTAACCGCAACTGTAAAGTAAACACATTTTTCATGTCCGACCCTTGACCTATCCCCTGATTGATCTCTTTGCTGATTAGTTAAAATCCCTCCCAGGGGTTTCGTAATTGCCTTCGATCCCAGACAGCAGCAGGTAATCCCGACCTTGGCAAAGTCAAGGGGACAAATAGACAGCCCTTAATCTTTGCTTAGATGCCGCTATTTGTTTTCGCTCAGTGTGTTTCCGGGGAAAAATACGTCTGGCGGTACAATCGACGCTCCGTCCAGCTGGCAATAAACAGTTTACCTTGTTATCAGCGGGAGGCAGGAAATGGGCGGGGACTTCTAAAATGGGTTTCAAGTGCTGATTTGCCAACTGTCGTTAGTTGGAGCCAATAAAGTACAATGAGGACAATGAGTACAATGGCATAAAGTACCATAATTTGTGTATCTTTGAAGTGCCCACGTGCCCCACGGTAATAGGAGTGGGATTCTGTATCTACTGACTGATTCAAGGTGCACACAGCATGGGGATTCATACGTAATATGGACAATGTCAGGCGCTTATCTTGTTTTGGTTTCGATTAGACATTCTGCGTTGTGATTCGCTTTGTTTGTAATGTGACTCAGTGGAGCTTCAGAGCTTATTTTTTTATGTGGCACATAGTGAAAGATATTTACTGAGGCACGCGCAATTTGGCGCTAGTTGCACGTGATTCACAGGAAGCCAGAACCTGCGGTCTAGACTACAATGTGCTTTGTCTTGTGAGAAGATCTATTAAGCTTATTATAGTACGAAATATTTTTTGTTATTCTCTTTCCCCAGATCCGGTGTTGTTTTTCACATTCTCTCGTTCATTTCTGAGCAATCTTCTTTGTTCTGGGTCTATGGTTATCATTAAATTGTTCATTTCAGCTAAACTTTAGTACACGTAAACAGAATATGAAATCATCGAAATAAAACTACATTTTTATATGACATTTAATCGTGTCAACATGCCATATAGTTTAAGATTCTATTTTTAAATAGCTCAACAAATTGCTGTAAATCTTTGGTTATTGTATCTTTAAGACAAAACTACTGCGCTTGTTTATACTGCAATTTATATGTTGGAAAACAGCTGAAGAGCAGACTGTACAAACAACTTGCAGCACTTGTCTTTTCAAAAAACTATCTGTGCGTAATCTAGTTGAGGTTGTCTTTGCCGATTGCATACGAACTTTTACACTATCGGTGTAGGCAGAGTCCAGGCAGAGAAACTTGCTGACTTACGGGTCGAGCCTGTGAGCACCACTGATTTAAATTTAATAAATCAAGCCGACTAAATCTTGAGTTAGAAAAAACTCTCATATATTGCGAAAAGAAAAGAATTTCAAGTGATTTATATCAAAAGATTTATATCTTTGGAGATTTCTGAGAAAACGCCCTAAAAAGTATTACTCAGCTTAAAAACTCTCTAAAGAAAATGCAGCTTTGTTCAGTTTTTAAAAACAATATTGCTGACTAATACGTTAAACTGTGAAATGATTTGATTTATTGTGTAATTATTATTAAATCTTATTTATATTAAATATATGAATTGCTATATTTAAAGTGATTAGAAATCTCTGGAGATTTGAGAGATTCTTCCCTACAATTTACTACACTCTTTAATAACAAATCAGTTCAGCCTTTGTACCTAATATAGGAATCTAAAAACCAGTCTTATTTTGTAAACAATTACTTACCCATACAATGGCCTAAGCCCAATAATCAAAATTGTTGTTTTCCTGTTTAAGATCTCTGGTTATTTCGCTTTTTCCACACACAAACTTGTATCCTCTGTGCTGTGGCTGTGTTTCCACTCCGACGAAGGCCTCAATTAATTCTAGGTCGCTTTGGTTTTTCTTTTTTTTTAAAGGCGGTGCAACAGTTGGGCTTCAACTGCTGATGTTTTCAATGCTTTTTCACGACGCGCGTGCGTGGAAAACCGAACGGAAGGAAAATAAAATAAGGGGAACGCGAACTAAAAGCAAACAACTTGTTGTTTGCGGTCTTTGCCGTGGCTTTGTCTTTAATTCTTCTGTTTTTCGGCCTTAAAATTTGTTAACTTGTTTTTTTGTTTTGTTTTTCTTTTTTTTTTTGTGGTTTTATTTGGTAATCGCTTTTGCCTGTTCAATGCAGGTCCGAGTTTTTGAACGATATGGGCGAGTTAATCGACATCGAAGAGGATTTTGTTCGACACTGGGCTGCGATACTATACGGTCAGCTGGCTATATAATATGCACTTGCACTTGGCTATTTTCGAATAATTTTCGCTTGGCTTTTCCGATTTTCCGACTGTTGTTCACTTTCCGCTTTTTCTGTGAGGCGAATGCTCCGAGAGACGCGTAACGACTGGTGGAAATCGAGTGCGGACCCGCCGCTATATAAACGATCGGAATCTCTCAAAGTCGGAACTCTGCCGACGACGACGCCGGCTGCGACTGCGACTGAAGCTGAGGCAGCGTCTGACACAGTTTCTATGCGTCGAATTTTGCCTTAATCGCAAGAGCGCAAATATTTCAATTTATGACGCAAAAAAAGCTTGAAAAATTCCACACACAATACGAATAATGGGGAGCGGAACTTGAACGCGATTTTTGTTTTGCTCCCGAGGTTCGCAGTAAACAAATCGGGGGGTTATTATTGTTGATTCCGTATGTTGGGATAGGAACTCTGCAATGAGAAGAGGGAGGGAAAATCTGTAAAGTCTGTGTTTAGGCTGTGCTTGAAGGGGGAATAAATAGAATAAATAAACAAGAATAGATGCCTCTACCCAGTCTGGTGAAATCGTGATAAAAAGAATAATAAACAAATAAAAGTATAGTCTAATTTAGGGTCTAGTGAAATCGTGATAAACAATAACACTGTCTGGCATGGAAATTGTACGAGAGCTAAAGTTGGGGAATTTGTTTTAATAAGAACATTAAACCTGCGCTGTAAAAATCATAAAATTCCAATTAAATATTAAAGCTATGTTTAATTTATGATCAATATTACACATAAATTTAATTAAGGCAAGTTGAATACAGGGTTTCTTTCCATTTTCTTTGAATGCCAGACCAAGACTCTAATTTAAACTATGATAAACGGTGTTATGTTAATAAACTGGAACGCAAATTGTTTGTTTGCTTACTTTGATTTGAGTTGCTAAATCGTATCGCTTTGACTCAACGCTTGTTTACGGTCTATTTTTATAGTTTAATACATACTAAAGTTTACCACCTGAAACCTTGGTTTTGTAACTGACCGAGTGGAAAATTTGTTGGTGCATAAAGAATTTGTATACTCCTTATGTAGTATACCTTATCTAATCACCGCCCGCTGCGAATTCGATTGGTTGCACTCCCTCGCATGCATGGATTTATTTACATATGTATATATGTATGAATTTCACCCAGATCCGAAGCCATAATGCCACTTGGGGCAGCTGTCAGTGGACCGATGGGGGAGAGGTCACATTCATAATGCAAACTCAGGTTGCGGCCAAGGTCAGGCGGGGGAAAAGTAGAGTGGAAAAGGGTCCAAACAATGCTTGCCAACTGCGTATAAGTATTATTATAATAAACAGAGCGCTTTTGTGGCCCAGGATATTATAAGTGTCACAAACTAATTGGCATCCAATGGTCTTTTGCCTGGTTACGAGGCAACAACTGTTTGTGTACCATAGAAATAAATAGATTACAGTGGAGCTTCTACAAATGGTTTTTTTAGGGATTCATTGAATAAATTATTACTAATTTCTGATTAGATTCTCTGCTGAGAACAGGAAACTTTAATTAGGCTTTACTGAACTAACTTTAACTTTACTGAACGTATAACTCTTAGAAAGAAAGTAAGAAAACTAAGCTCGGATAGACGGATATGGCTAAATCGACTCGTCTGGTGATGTTAATCAAGAATACACAAATTTATCCTACCTAATGGGGTCAAATAGTTATTCTTATGCTTGTGAGCCATAATCTTGGCAGACACTAATGCCCTTTAACCAAGGACAGAATAAGGACAAAGAATAAGATGCGTAACGCGCCTACATACTTACATACTTACATATATGGATACTATTGCAGCTAAATGCATGTAAGAGAGCGGTGGCTCTAGAATGCTTCCTCTCTCTGGCATTTCTACCAAATTTCAAGAGAGCCTGAAGCTTGAACAAATGTAATGGCGTTACATATCTTATATTGTATATAAATAGTGTCAGCTTTCTCCCTCTACATTTAATTTACATTATTTTCTTAGCTACCAGGAATAAAATTGTAATATGTTTGTGAAAACAATAAAACAAAATATCGAATATAATAGACTGGAGCCCAATGTTATGTCTCTTGGGCCTCTACTGTCACCGCGCTCGTAGGCCTAGGGCGCCTTTGGCAGCTGGCTCACCTGATCCCATTTTGATCGAGGCCCCCAGCACACACGGAACAATGCCAAATGCCCGGCGCTCTTCTCTCTGCTGTTGTTTACTGATTCCGCCGCCTTGCATTCGCCCCTTGCACCAAGCATTGCCACCACCGATGCCGCCCGAGTCGGCCGTTTTATATAGCTGCCATATAGACATATAGCTGGGATCTGTACTTTTGCGCCGCAATGAAATTCTTGTCGTGTTTGCCGGGATGTAGACAAACACTTTTTGATGGTGCAATTTACATCAAGTATTTTGCACTAGCCCAAGGTCACGCCTACTCTTACGAACTGAACTAAGAAAAAAGTGCAATTGAATACGAGTAGGGGAAAAACGCATAAGTTTTCTTATTATAACACAGTTGTGTTCTTTCTTTTTTCCAAGATTAGATTTTAGAAGCCATTTAAATTCATTGAAGCTATAAAGATTAAAGCATCTACAACGCAGTTTTATGAACTAACTGAAAGAGATAAAGGAACTATTTGAGTATTTATGATTATTGTCGGGTTCTTTGAAACGGTATAATGTTGTAAACTCAGTAATAAGTCAGTCCTAGAGTTTATTGAGAATTGTTGTAGTTTTTGAGCTTTAATTTGAAAGAAAGATAGAAATTTAGTAAACAACATTAGAATTAATCCTATATGGAATTGAATTGAAACTTTCTGGCCGAATTATGTTTATTGCTGTGTTATAAGGGACTGTTTATCTATATCTATACATATTTTATTCATTGTTAAATGGGGGTGTCCGAAATAGGTCAAAATATGACTTCATAATACACATGTACAGCTCCTAATATGGAGGAGAAGTTCAGTCTATCATTTACTACCAGCAATAAACATAAAAACAACTATCAGCCAGCTATCTCTTGAACTAATAGTCCTAGAGTCTAGACTCTACGCGGGCTACACTCGAAAGTTGATGTTGTTCAAGAATATCTCTTGAACTTATAGTCCTAGAGTCTAGACTCTACACGGACTACACTCGAAAGTTGATGTTGTTCAAGAATATTTACAATGTAGGATCGATACTGTCGCTCCAGGCTTTTGATTTAAATAATAAAACCCTCTTGAAGACTATAAAACCTCCATGTTATTCGCCTTAAAGTGCCACTGGTATTTATTTATTTCGGAACCAGAAACTTCGCATTTAACATCGTCAAGGGTGCAACGAAAGGAAAATGTTTTTGCCATTCCGCAAAGGTAAATTCGATTTAGAGGGCATGCATCACATAAACTATTAAATGAATAAACAAACATTTATTAATTAATTAGTTAACGAATTCGATGCGCAAAAGCAGCTCAGGGCTGCGTGTCTGACGATTTACGAGGCAGGGCCAAAACCAATTAGGGGGCGACCGCAGCGTTGGCGATGGCATGAAATTTCAGCGTAGCGGAAGCCAAAGTTCGTAGGTCGAACTGGCTGCCTTATTGGTCGCTCATTAGTCTCCAACTTTCTCTTGACGTCACTGGAGAAATGTGAACCGTATGCGGATGGTTACTAAAAACTAGTTCAATGTCGCCGTCCATCTCTGACGTCATCTCTCGGAAATATTGCTCATCCGCCAGGTTCGCCTCTCGCCTTGCCGGCCGGCCTCTGGAAGTTGGAATGAGGGAAGTGGAGCTGGTAAGTGGAAGAGCCGCCACCCGCCGCCACCCATGAGGTGACCCAATGCCTTCCAGGGGCTGCCCTGCGCCACGTGTCGCGTGTCTGGCGTGCGTATTTGTAAACAAGTGCAGTCGCCTGTTGGCTGTATTAGTGAGCGGGGCTTTGTCCTTTTTACTATCAAAACAACAGGATGTTGCAGCGCAGGCGCTGGAAAGCTCTGGAAATTCCACTAGGAACAGAGGCTGGAATGCTGGAAAATCGGAATCAGAACAAAGTGAACGGGTGCAAGACAGTAAAGGTCAGTTAAAGTCTATCAGGTCCATCGAATGTCTTATTTATAAAAATATGTGCTCCCTTGTATGATAAATCTACTCTATTAATCATTTATAGAAGTTTAATGTTATTTTCGAACACATAAATACAAAATCTTGAGCTTAAGTTTGGAAATGAAGAATCAATAATAAGAAAATTGTAAAATCCTGACCATTCACGGTAACAGAAGTGAAAGTAAGAGGCAACCACGTCTCTATGAGCCCATCTCTGTGCTAATTTAAGTTATATAAGGGTAAATGTGTAATTTTCACTAATCATTTTTGTAAATTTCGATGTTAGCCATATAAAAAACAAATATTCAGCAATCCAATTAGCTTTGTTAACTTTATTGTCTTTCCTTAAGCATTAACTTCCCATCAGGGCGAGCATTGTGACCACTTTCGCGGGCCGCCACTGTAGATGGAGATGCCTCGCTTTTGCGCACTTTTATTGACCGTTTCTTTGTTGTCTGCCGTGGCTGTTGCTGTGTTTACTGCTGTTGCCTGGCAACCGCATTCGTTTTTGTTTTTGTTGGCCAGAACCTAAACTGCAACTCTTGTCAAATGACAAAATCGATTGCGGGAGTTCGGATAGCCTCCCCAAAGCCTTACTTATAGTATAGGTGTTACCAAACACAGGCGCTTACCCGCTTTTTTTTTACTCGCTGGCAGGCACTGACACACACACACACACACACCGGTGCGGGAGGCACACAACCAAGCGAAAATCAAACGCCGCCTGCCGAAGGGAGTGGGAGCGAGAGAGAGAGATAGATGCAGCAGCGGGGGCCTTTACAGCTTTTTACTCCAATTGTAGGAACCGTTGTAGAAAAATAAAATCAATATTATCATTTTCGCGTGCATATTGAGGACAGTCATCGCACTATCTTCGGGATTGAACTTTTCCGGATATATTTAAGGCTCAACTCGATATGCGCGACCCGAGAAACTATTAGTTTTTATGTCGTTTCCGTTTGAGTGGCATTTAAGTTGGATAGGCACTGAACTTTCACTGAATTCTTGGCGAGTTTCGAGAACTCTCGAGATTTATTAAAGTTTATCAGGTATTTCCTGGGTATATATTGCTTATTTATTTATTATTTGAAATGTCCTATCCCTTGCGAGGATGTGCTGCTGGTCAGTCGAACGTGGAAAACTTGACTGTGGCTTGGGAACTGAGTCAGCAGCATGTTTGAGTTCCAGCCCAATTTCCAGCGGCCTTCCATTCACCCATTCCCGTTATTGTCGATGCATTCGTTTGAAGGCGACATGGTGTGTGTCCTTAGAAGTTTCACACGCCAATGTCCTTTGTTTGTTTCGCATAAAAGACCTTACATAAAGTTATCTGCCATGTCGGAAAATATTGCAGATATTAAGGGGATAGCTTTGGTTGGAGTTACGGGAAGAGTGACGAGCAATTTGGATGCATCTGGTATTTAGTTTCCTTTGTTTATAGTCTTTTTATAAGCATACATATGTATGCTTATATGTGATGCCCTACAGATAGACTCTCGAGCTTACAAGTTTCTCTGCCCGAGCACTGCTCACACCGACAGTGTGATGCCATCGATAAAGACAACAAGGTCTTACTCATACAAATTGTAGTCTAACGTGTCATTGAATGCATGTGAGCACCACTAGCAGCCACACTTACATTAATTGTTTTAAATTAAGTTAAATTTTCCCTCGAAGCTCCATAAAAATCGGACTTCTTGAATCGAAATCAGCAATTTATAGAGGCTGTGATCGTCTCATTTAACTTATCTCCTTCAGAGACCTTTTTGTTTGCTCTATAGATCGACCTGTTTCGAAAAATATGTCATTGTTGTTAGATTAACTGGGCGAACAATTGGTCAAGCTTCTGTGAAAATAAGAACCATGTCAATGAAGAATCTTGCATTTTTGCTAACGCCATTGTTAATCCTGGCAAGCGTTGGACCTTCGCCCGGCCAATTCGGAAACAACGTGGCTTATGGATCCCGCGATTTCGAAGTGCCCAGGAGCTGGCAGTACTACAGCAGCGCAAGAAGAGACCAGACATGGCCACGCTACCAACCCGATACTGAGAAATTTTTCCGGAATTTAGACTACTTCGAGCGGAGGGAGAATAAGCCAGCAAATCTCGGCAAGTTCCCATACAGTAGTCACTACGAGGGCTTGCAAGCTGGAACCGAGACATTAAAAGACATTTATAGACAGGACAGGAATCAGGAGGATTCGGCAGGCGAACAGATTTACGATCAGGATGGAAAAGCCTCAGTGGGTCGGGCCAAGCTGCTGGCCAAGATAATCAGCGGTAAGGCTGCCGAGCGGCCCTCATATGGATCAGAGGAACAGACTTGTCCCACCTCCACAAGTCGCCCGGTTTCGATTTCCTCGACTAGTTTCCCAACCACAACAGAACCGACCCGTCGCACCTCGACCATCGGGCTCCCAGATTCCACACCTATCCCTTTTGCCACGAGCAAGTTACCATATCCACCACCTCCAACGACCTGTAGACCACCGACAACTCCGTCCACTACCAGTGAAATCCAGCCCAGCAAATGCCACAAGAAATCCAAACTATCTCCGAAAACGGCTAGGATTATCATGGAAATTATTATGGCCACCAAGCAACAGACTCTTTTGTTGCTCCTAACCCTCAACGACCTGGAAATGGAGGTGCTAAGTAACTCACCCGATGACTGGCCGATGGAGGACCTCGGACAAGACCAGCCAAAAAAGAAGCGTAAGCCATCGGAGGAACTGCTGAGACCCGCTTCGTGGGCACATTCTCAGGGCTTCTTCTTTGGGATACGACCGGCGAGCCACAGTGAAAGTGCCTCCGACAAGGCGTTGGCAAGGGCGGAGGAGCGAAAGCTGGAGAGGCTGGTATGGAGGGAGCATCAGCAAGAGTTAATGGATAATAAGCACATCAATCCTATGAAGAGCTACTGGAGGCCGTAAACCCACTTCCCAACCAGGACACCTCTGATACCAGAGCCACTTGTAACACAGCATTATTGCCAATTATTGTAGATAACACGTCGCAGGACTTACTCCACACTGAAACCAGGAACAAAGGTTCCACCTGTTCCTCGTTATATTATGCAGATTACTTCTAATTCTTTTATTTTTGTTCTTTTACAAATTTTACCACTTACTACAGTTTCCTTCAAAGGCTAACATTTACAAATATTTGAATTAAAATTAGTGTTTCGTCTTAATGCAGTCTGCAGTAAAATATGTTGCGGTTAAATATGTTGTCTAATTTCTTAAATCGTTGTGTTTAATATAAATATACCCTCTAAATTTCTCATGTTATTTTTAAAAAAGTTACAAGCTAGATAAGAAATGCCTTAAATTAAGATATTAGTTTTATAAATAGTTAAATTGTGTATTTTTTCCGATTTACTTATTATTTAAATATCGCGCGAAAAGTGCAGTGGCCAAATCAGTAGGGTAAAATTTTTGCGGCAACTGGTCACACTTAAGTCGCCTAGAACGCTTTTGATATTGGCGTTGCCAGACTTATCCGCCTTTAATCGACATACAAATTTATTTTAGATCCCTACAGCCTAATTCTAATTATCTTACCAATCTATAGGAAATAAAAACGAACCAAAGGACAGTCGAAAGAGAATAAATATTGCGAAGTTCCTTTTGAAGAACAGTGCTATATTTGTGAGATTATAGTAACTGTATAAGCAGATACTTATTATTATTATTTACAATTTAATAAATTTAATATATGTACTAATTGTGGGATGTAATTTAAGGGAAAAAAACAACCTTCCGAAAAATTGCATGCTGAAATTATAAGTGCTGCGCCCAAAAAATATCACGGCAAATATATTCACTTAAAAAATATTCGATATATGTTAGCACTGCCTTATTTGTCATATCTAACTGCGCGGCCATTTCTGAACTGTCGAAAAGTTTCATTTTATTGCTACAAACATATAATTTCTGTGTTTATTTCAAGACCAACACTTTGCCTTTAGGGAGGCTCGTACAATAATATTGTATGGAAAAGGTCAACATTTTTGAGACAGTCGCCGCGAGAAATATCATACATAAGTAGCAACTAAGGAATTAAATAAAGCGCATTCAGCGCGGTCATATTTTCCGTTCTCGGAATAGTTTTAACTCATACAGAATCAAGAGCATATCTCAGCGAGATATTAAGTTTATTAAGTGTCTAATCAGGTAAGTAATATAATATGAGATATTCATTACATTGCGACCTGTGGAATGCTAACCAAAGAAAGAAAAAAGACAAAGTGACAAAGACATGTACCGTTTTATGCAAGGAAGGCACAGTGTATATGCAGATATGTACATACATACATACATATGTATGTACATTTGTTTGTTTGTTTAAATCGCTGGACTCCGGACAAACAAATGTAAAAACTGCCAAGCTGGAAATATTCCCGGCATTTCGGCTGCTGCGCCGCCGCTTTACTTTTCTGTCTGCTTCACTTTGCCGTCTCTCTTATCGCTCTCTTTCCCGCACACTCTTCCGCGTTTAGTTCGCGTTATCTTTGCGCGTTCGCGTTTGTTTTTGTTGCGAATTTCATTTTGCACGCTCTGCTCTGCTCGCTGTTGCTGTATTTGTGGGTGGCGGTGGGCGCACGCATTCCACACCACTTAAATCATGCTCAATGGGTTATGTATGTATGTATGTATGTATAATTCTAATCTTTCTCCTGCTCTTCCCGCCAGGTTCGTTGATCGACTGCAATGGCCACGGATAAGGAAAATGGCATGAAGAGTATTGTCGCCGTTGTAAGGGCCCTGATAGTGTCCACCAAGCCGCCCGTCACCTTGCTGTCCATCCTTAAAGACTACAAGGGACTTGAGGGCATGCCGTTGCCATTTCACCAGCTGGGCTATGCGACAGCCGAGGATTTGTTGTTGGCAACGAACGAGTTTAATATCCGAAGGCATAACGATGAGGTAAATTATAGATCCCCGTAACCTTCTATTATCAAAATTTTTGAATTCGATTAGCCTTTCGCTTTTATAGTTACTTTTAATTGTTGCCAAGATTCTTTGAGAATTACTGCACATCGAAAGTGTGTCCCGGCTCCAGTGCTCTTTTACCCGCACTCTCTCCGTCAAACTTGCGCTCTCGTTATCTCTCACGTGCGCAGCTTTCGCCGGACTCTCTCTGGCAACCAGTGCTGTCAGCTATGACATGTAGCTAAATCTAAATAAAAACACAAACATACATTTATAAAAAATTCTTTAAAAGAAAGTTTGGACGGTTTTAACTTGGTGCGTTGAATGGACTCAAGCTAAATGTATCATATTTATTATTTAGAAATATATACACAGTATGCAGTCTCCAGCTTTTTACAGAATAGCCAAGTTTAACTGGAAAGCAGCCAGGTGGACATCACCACCGCTGACGGCCGAGCTTTTGGCGAGCGGGCGGTTTACCGTCGCCGCTTTCAGTTTGTTTCGCTGGCTAAACGCGTGCAGTGAGCCGCTGCTGCTGCTCGCATCTCTTTCCGCGCGCTCTCTCCGCTGTCACACCGCTTCGCTCCCCACACCAGTAAGAGAAGGGGCTGCCATTCAGGGGGCAACGTGTCAACACAGTCTTCCTCTTTTCATCTTCGCCGTCAAGAAGTGTAAACAATGGGTCTTACTTAGTCTAGTTTAGTTTTCACGCGGGCCTTGACTTTCCTTGAGCTTTGTTTTCCTTTCTTGTATTTCGATTCGTGCTGATTAAGCGCTATATACATAAATGCAGCCGAAAACAAAAAACAAAATGTGTGTAGTAACACGAAAATCGAAAATGCCAGCCAGCAATTTAAACTTTTATTTCGCGTGCGACTGTGTGAGTCGTCGTCGTTGTCGGTGTGATTGCATGGTGAAAGTGAACGAACGTCCATCCATGGCTACACTTGAACTTTTTTGCATTATTCTTAATGTACATAAAGTCTATTTTTCGCCTTGCAACTGCACCTGGCGTTCGCTCACCTGTGGGCGAGTGTGGGCAGTGTTTCCGGCCTGCTTATTGCATTGCCAAATCGATAATCGAGCATCCAAGAGATGCAGCAAGCGAAGCAAATGGATGGAAGCCAAGCCAGTTGCCAGTTTTTATTATTTGAATTTGAAATAATTAGAAATTATAGAGTATATATTTGCTTTAACATATTATTCAGTTTATTTCAATTATCTCACAATATTTACTCTCTTTCAAATTAAAGTCTCCGTCTATATTAATACATTTAAGGTGATGCCTTGATCTGAGCTTGAGTTAGGATATTTATTTATATTAAGATTTAACTCTCTTGATTTTTATTAATACATTTCGAAACCATAAGAAATCAATGTTATTCACTGGCTATGTATTTCCAGCGATTTCCTATTAAATAAATACATACATACAATTTGAAGACAAGCGCGCACTATTATCACGTCTTGAGCTTGAATGCCCTGCCCATATCCAGACCCCATTGCTCTATTGGATCTGTGACCCTATAAAGATCGCAGTGCAGGCTGAATCACTCAACTGTGTGTGTTCGCGTTAACTTCACTGCCTCAAACTGCTCCGATTTCTAAACAATTCCCCAGCACTTGGGTAAACTCAACAGGCTTGGCCGCCAAATAGCTTGGTGTGCAGTTTTGTGTGCCATATTGGATTACCAAATAGTCGAGAGCTGTCCAAGCGGATCAGCTTTCCCTTCCTAAGAAACTAAAGAAAGCGAATGCTACATGGAATTGTCAGACCTAAAATGTGGCAGAATTTTGATGTTTACTATTACTGTAAAAGCAGCAGGAAGATTTTAATAATTTTTCTTATTACAATCCAGGTAATCATCAGTGCGAAGTATAGTGCCAAGACCCAACACATAGAGTCTTTGGTTAGAGGGCAAAAAAGCAGCAGCAGCAAAACCAAGCCAGCCAAGCTAAGAAGTAACCCAACCAACGGCTATAACACCATCAGATATCCGAGCAGCAACTATCATTCGAGTCAAGCGCTTCAGTATCAGCGTCCAGCGCCCCAGACACAATATTATCATCAGCCACAGCCGCTGCGTTTCCATCCTCCAGTTCAAAGTCTCCCATCAGCGGATATTCTAAACCACGAACTGAACCGTGTACGCCAGCACCAGCAGGAACAGTTGGCCGCCCAACAGCGCTTCGAGCAGGAGCGTCTGTATCAGCAACGTGAGCTAGAGAAGCAAAAGAATGATCTACTCCGGCAGAAGGAATCTTTTGAAAAAGATCTAAGGGATCGCCTGTCTCAGGAGCTGCAGGCCAGGATCAATAAGGAGGTGGATGAGCGGTTTCAGAAGCACCTGGCCTCTTTAAATAGCCAACAAGAAAAACGCACACCAGCGGTATCTGTGGAAAAATCGAATGAGGATCGCATGGTGAAGGAGAGGCAGGAACAGAAGCGCAAGGAAGCAGAGATTCAGATAGAGGAAAATAAGAAGGCCGAGCTCCGGAAACAGCAACGCGAACTGGAGATGGAGAAGGATCGAGCTCCGAAACCCAGAAAACCTACAGCCATGCGTGCCGCACAGTTGGACCACGACAAGCTCTTGATCACTATACCGAATGATAAGAGCGGACCTGCCATGAACGGTCATGGTCAAAGCCGTGTTCAGAGCCATCAGAACGGAGGCAACCCGCCGCTGCGAGCCATTTTGGGCAATAGTGCATCTCACCGACCGAATGCACCGAGTGTCGATGCCAATTCAGACCGCTTTAAGCGGCCGACGCAGCCGCGCTTATCATACCCTGTACAGGTGCGCCCCGCTTCCACCGTTTCCGTAAATGATAGACTTAAATTCAAAGCGCAGCCGCAACCACAGTTGCCGCCAACGCCAGGGACTCCAATCACGCCGCCTGACTCGCCGGAGAACGTCAAGCCTAAGGTAACAAACCAGGCGGAGAATGTTTTGAGGCTGACAAGTAAAGTACCCACGAATACTAGCTGCACGCCGAATACCAAGAAGACCATCAATTTCAAGTTCGATCCGTCGTACGACGCTGTTTCGTCATTGAATCTGTACTGCGCAGCGCATGGCTTCGAGAAGCCCACGTTTAATATATTCAATTCGGCGCCACGTCTGAATTGCTCCGTGAGGATTGAGGGCGACGTCTACAGCAGCTATCCGCAAGAGTTTATTAACGAGGAAGTGGCCTACCAGTGCACCGCCCAGATCGCCATTGATCGCATCAAGCACGCCCAGTCGCGCCAACAGCTCTCCGTGTGCACAGTCAACGATGAAGAGTTCATCGAGGGACTGTATCAGGAGCTGCTTAAGTTCCCGCACGGAATACTGGGCCACAAGCTAGAGGATTGGTATGGCAGGACCTTCGGTCACCACCTACCCAGCCACTGGTACGATCTGATCATCGACTCAAACAAGATTCGCGTGGAGCACGGCATTAATCCGCGGATCATTCTGTTTGCCAACGATACTGTATCCCCTGAACCGATTCGCATCAAAACGCCCACCGTAATGCCGGAGCTAAAGCTGCCATGGAATATGACCGAGGGCGGATCGCATGATTGGAACATGTACATCAGCCACTGCAACTCCACGACTGAGGTCTGGGCCAGACTAATCGATCAGATCGCCAATTTGGACGAGCTGGCAACGCATATGAGCCGATACATGGCGGTGCCCCACTACCGCCACCAAGTTGTTGATCCTCACATCCAGGATCTTTACCTGGTGGAGATCCGCGAGGGCTGGAACCGTGTGCGAGTGATCTCCGTGGACTCGGAGCAGCAGAGTTGTCGGTGCCACTTCGTGGACTTCGGTGACATCGCGCAGTTCTCGTTCCAGGAGCTGTTTCAGTGCCCGGCCCAGTTTCTCGTGCTACCGGCCCAAGCAATTTGTCTAAGTATGTATGCGCTGGGCAAGTTCAAGGATCATCCGCAAGCCCAACGCGTTCTTACTGCCGAACTGGATGGCCAGACAGTGGTGGCCCGTATTCTCACTACCCAGAAACAGTTCCTCGAACAGGGCGGTGCTGCTCAGGGCATACTGGGTAAGGTCAATCGTCGGGCATGTCTGATGGCCACTCTGTTCGACACATCCACGGCCGAGGATATTCACCTCAATGATTTGGTGGCCAGTAGGATCATTAAGAGTACGCCGCCGCCCACACTAGATGAGCAGAATATTGCTGTTATTGTGACGCACATCAACGACGACGGGGATTTGATGGTGCTGCTCCGAAACGACGACCTGACGTTTGTGGAACGCAGCATTGCCACCACAGTGGCTGATCTGGGCGAGAGCGATCGCGTAAGCTACTCTGACCTGCTCCACGACCGGCATGTCTTCGTCTGTGACGAGTCTGTTGGGGGCTTGAAGGAGTGGTATCGCGGGCGATTGGTGTCCAAGCCCCAGAATCCCGATGAAGAGACCTTCGACATTTACTACATAGATGAAGGACGACAGCGTAAGACGCACATTTCGAACATTTACCGCTTGGAGGCCAACAACCGAGCTCTCGCCTCGTTTCCCCCGCAAGCGCTGGCTGTTCGACTGTACGATGTTCCCGAGATCACGAGTCGCATGTTGATGCGTCTGCGTAAAGAGATGCCGCCTCGCAGCAAAGCTATGGTAGGTCCACCTCACCCTCTCAATATAATTTTCTTAATGTCCTTATTGCATTCCCGCCATGGTTTTCAGATCAAAATGGTAGCCAAAGATGCTACGAAGCCCTTGGTTAACATGTACATTCGGCTGGGTCCGGAATCGCTGTACACGTGTGTGAACATCGGCGTCAAGATGGAGTTCGAGTTCTCCAGGTAAGGGTCTTATTTCTCAAGTATTTTATGTAAACTGTCCACTCATTCATTCATTCATTATGATCATAGCCAATAATTCGCATCCTCACAAAACCTTCTAACCCACACACCCCTACCGACATCTCAAACGATACTTTGGTTAATGCTAAGTTTCTATTAGTGCTTTCGATAAACTGGAGCTGACTTGCTAACGAAAAAAACTTCTTCGACATAAAACCAAATCTGCTGTAAGCTAACCTTAAGTCATTCACATCTTTGTATATAATCGACTAAATATATTCATGCGTTGCCACATAACTACCCGATAAGCCCAAGAGTGCAAACGTGTTTTTCATACCTCCTACCCTACCGCCAATCCTGCCCTTTCCCTACCCGGCTTGTCCTTATTCCACCCAACCTCCTACTCGTCGTCCCTGCAGCACCACTCGTCCAGAGTCCTTGGATGATCTGCAGTTGAATGCCACCGGCACGCTGAGACGCGGCAGCTTCAGCTCTGTGGTCTCAAGCCAAAGCAGCGGCAGCGATCTCGTCGCCAACAGTGCGCCGACAACGCCCCAAACGGCATTGCCCCAAAGATCGGGGGCCACAACCTTCTCAACGCTCCTGCTTAAGGAATACGAAGGCATTCCGGCCGTGGGAGCCTACTTCGAGGTGCGCGTGGCCCTCTCCGTAAATCCTGGACACTTTGCGGTGAGTTGTAGTCTATAATTTGGTTCTACTTTCATCATTGAATCCGGCCACAGGTGCAACCTTACAAATGCTACAATCAGCTGCAGTGTTTGATGAAGAATCTGCAAGAATATTGCCAGGGAAAGGCCGCCAAGGGAGTCCAGCCCTCCCAATTGGCCATCGGGGAGGCTTATGCGGCACCCGACAGTGAGGGCATTTATCATCGGTATGTTTATACCTTGGCACGGATTACGGCTGTAGAAACCCATCAACTATCTTGATTGTCTTGCAGCGTAAATATTCGCAAGATTTACGATGAGATTATACATGTGCGCTTCGTGGACGTTGGCGACGATGGAGTGGTGGCCTGTGATCAACTGAAAACACTGCCGCCAGAGTTGAGAACGCTGCCCAAGATGGCGCTGCCGGCACAATTATATGGTAAGCTCTACTACAAACTCCATTCCCCCAAATTTACTGATCTCGATCACTTTCCATACTCTCGATTTTAGGCATTCAGCTGGCAGATGTGGTGTGGAGCCAGGAGAACTGTATCCGCTTCCGCAAGCTAACGCTGGGCCGGATGTTCATTGGGATTGTGCGGCGCCTGCACAAGCAGAAGGACGAAACGCTAGCGCTGTGCCTGGAGCTGGTGGACACATCCACAACGCAGGATATTAAGCTGCACGAGACTCTTATTAGCGAGAATCACGCGCAGCCGGAAACGAAGAAAGTCTGAGTCGTGTTCTGCTGAAGTTGTTTATGTTTATGTTTGGTTAATCATAGTTCTTACCCTAAGTTCATATAATTTATTATGACGATACATTCCGGCAGATGGAAAGAATAATTACTCTGCACTGCAAGCGCAACAATAAAATAAGAATTTTGCTATCGAGAGAACGGGTGCACCTGATTTGCCGCCTTGATGTTTGTCTTTACCGCCGATGGCGCCTTCCCCAGCTGCTGTTGTACATTGCCTGGGCTCATGGCGGGTCCACCCATGGGCGATGGCGCACGGATCGAGGGCGGGACCATCATGCCCGGCCCCGGTCCATAGTTGGTCAGTTTCAGGCCCTTGCCCATGCCCACGGCGGCGACGAGCAGCTGTGTGTCCGTCATGCTGCTCGTCTGCTGGATTCCAGTTCGCGAAGAGCTCTCGATCTCCCACTCTTCGCGCGCCTTGCTCACCATGTCTAGGACGTGGGACACGACCTTGTTGTACTGCGTGACCTGTTTCATGGCCGCGTCATTGGTGAGGTTTGCCGCCTTCTGTTCGTTTTGCTGCATCTTCTGCTCGGTGATCGGATCCGGCCGGGTGCGCAGATAGTCTGGGACAATGTCGTGCGAAAAGACCGGCACCCGTCCCTCGGTGATATTGATTAGTGTGTCGTCCCGATCCATTGACACTAGAAGGGGCAGAACGGTGCGGTTCCGCAGCGGTGGGCACTGCTCCTTCGCCAGGATTTTGGTCAGTCCCGTAAGGTGACTGGAAATAATCGCAAAGTTGTCCAGGAACGTTGGCCAGTTGATTGTCTCGTATTCCATCTCCAGCTTTTGGATCATGGAGAGTACCGACAATTTAAGGTCGTTTAAGCGCTGGAGGACGGTATCCAACGTCATCTCGAATTGCTTTTCATCCCGCTGCATTTTCTTATCTTGTGTTTATAATTTGCAATTTTGGAATATTTTACATTGACGTGCTAGTGGGACCATTCGCCATTTGGGAATTCGATTTCGGTTTAGGTGACTTAAAATACTTAATCGTATCATTCAGTCACTACTATCGTATAAAATGTATGTTGAAAATATGACGGCAAACTGCAAATGTGGGTTTGAATTTTAAAAGCTATGATTAAAGTGAAACAAATTATCTATTTTGAATATATTATTTAAAATACCTGCATACCTACTTAATATATTTCCCTACGCGAGTAAGTTCGCTCAAACTAAAGCAGCCCTGATAAACGATTGTCCAGAGAACCTTTAAAATCAGCTGTTTAAATGATTAGTTGCAGACTTCTTTTTTGTATCGTATAAACATGTGTCGTATAGGGAATACCCAATTTTTATAATTGTTATAGTAATGTGCAACAGCTGTCCCACAATAGTTCATCGTTCCTATATCGATGATGGTATTTTTCTTGTGATACCAGGGTATTTTTCTTTTGGCCATATACGGTCTGACTAACATGGCCGTCGCAAGTCCATGAAAAAGAAAAAATTCTTCGCCGTGTTTTTTGCCACCAAATCCCCACAAATTCTCGTATAGCGTGCACGCAAACGTTGCCAAATGTAAGCAAATTAGTTTAGTGTCTGTTTACATCGTTTACACAAACCGGTAAAGTTTAAATTCGGAATTTGAATACTGTCGTCGGGAGTCTCTCTTTGCCTCACTCTGTCTCCCTCGCTCGTTCCTCTCTCGTGCTGACAAAGCAAATTAATTGGTGTTGGTGTGTGTGTGTGTGTGTATGTGCGTGAATCGGAAAAATAGAAGAAAATGCAAATGTCAAACAATCGCGCAAGCCGGTCTGCTATATGCTGCTCTTCCGCTCGACTTGGATCCGTATATGGCCATCTTAGGTCGTTTCCCCCCGCGGCGCGTTATGGGTTGAATGCGCGTATTCCCCTAAATTCGCATCGCCTCGCTCTCTCTGGCAGCCGGAACGTGTCCGGTTCACTCTGCGTTTTCAGCTCTCTCAATCCCCGGTCTTCGCATCTCTGGAAGCTGCCTCGCGCTCGGACACTCACTGACTCTCTCCTGAATCTCTATATTTCTCTCTCTCTCTCTTTCTTTCTATGTTGCTGTTGATGTTGTTATTTTTTTTGTTGTTGGCCATTTCTACATTTCTTACATGTTTCTATATATCAATTGTAATATATTTGCAGCTTGTGTGTATGTTTTTGAAATGGTAAAGTTTATTGTCGCGTAAATACGGGTAATAAACACGAAAAACGCCTGGGCAATAAACGTGCGCGATTGTTGCCAGGCCGTAATCCCCGAATACCGAGTCCCCGTATCCGCAAACCGCGATGGCGTCGCGCAGGCGCGCCGAACTGAATCCCAAACTGCACATGGACAGGCAGCCGACGGCTGCCCGCATAACAGGTACCTGAATTCCACCATTCCACCAACAAGCAGCAACAACTAGACCTAGAACTTTGGCCTGGGGAATGCCTAGAAATACATACATACATATCTCGCCGGGATTAGCGATTTGCGATTCGCGCTTAGCCAAGGGTCCTAAGGACCCTAATAAATGCACAATAAAATGGCTTCCCGGGAAAGCGGATCGGATCGAGGCGAAGCGCTGCCGATGACAAAACCGAAGCTGACCTCTCTCCCATCTCACCTTGCAGATCCGTCATTACCCGCCGGCAAGCGACGCGAGATCGACAACGTGATGAAGAAGGCTCGCGCCAACACCACCAACGACTACTGGGACAAGAAGCTGATCGAGGCCGAGGAAAAGGATCCGAATCGCTGGCGTCACACCGGCTACAAGAAGATGTACATTCAGGGCGAGAGCAGCTCCGGCGAGAGCGATCGCGATCGCGACCGTGATCGTGAGCGCGATGGTCGCGACCTACGTGAGGGTCGCGAGGGCCGGGATGCCCGCGATGGGGGAGCGCCCCCCTATGGTCGATATCCGCCAGGAGGACCTCCGCCCGGGCCGCCACCACCGCGCTATGGCCGCTCCCGCTCGCCGCACTCGCGGAGCCGGTCCCGTCTTCGCAAGTCGCCACCGCTGTCACCGCCACCGCGTCGCCGCTCCCCACCAATGGGTATGCACGGCTTGGAGCGCCGCGGCGGACCGCGCTCGCCGCCGATGCCGCGTTCGCCTAACAGCCACGACGCCATGATGCGTCGGCCGGGCAATGGCCACGGACGGCCACGGTCACCGCCGGAACCGAGCAGCAGCTCCTCCTCGTCGCTGCGGCGGAAGCCAAACGCGTCGCGCTCTCCGCTGGGCCGTCGTCGCTCGCCGCCTCTGCCACCGCCGTCGTCGTCGGGCATAGAGAAGAGGGGCGGCGTCACCCACATTCTGCCGCGTTCCAAGCGCCCGCCATCGCCGCCGCCAAGGGTGAGTAGACAAGTCAGATCCATCATAAGGATGTCTTAAAAATAAACCTTCTTCTGTCTTTCTTTTAGCACTCGATGCGTTCGCGTTCAAACAGTTCGATGAGCAGCAGCTCGGATGACTCCTGCTCTCTTTGCTCGCCCAGCCATCGCCATAGATCTCGGTAAGCACGACATAGCACTGAGGTCGCCCACTGTACTTTAATAAAGCCTTTCTCACCCTTGCAGATCTCGTGGTCCGCGTTCGCCGCCACCCAAGCCACGTGGCCATTATCGTACGGGGGCGCCGCCGCCCCCTTCGTCGGATTCACATGGCCGCGTCCATGGTCGTCCAAGTACCCCACCGCCCGTGCGCGGAGGTGGTGGCAGTTCGGTATCCGCAATGGAAAAGTATCGTCAAGCGAAAATGCGTCACATCAGTCATGAACGCGGCTCCTCGTCGGATGCCCACATGAAGATCGCGCGATCGTCTCGACATTCGCCGCCGCCGGAAGATCCGCGTCTTAAGCATCGCCCTCCAGAGCCACCAGAGCCGGCAGCAGCGCCAGCCGGAGCACCCGCAGCTCAGGCCAAGAAGAAAAAGAAGGAGAAGGAGGTGAGTAACAACAGATAAAAGTCAAACTATGAGATAGAATATTAATGTAATAATCCAATTACAAGATTATTAAGATTTGTAGTTTAGTTTTTTAGTGTGGTGTCGATGAATATCCCTTATTTTTCCTTACCAGATGAGACCACGGATTAAAATTGAAGGTGAGAAACGCAAAAAGCATCCGAGCGGGACGGCCAGTGGAGCCGGAACCAACGCGGCGAACTCCTCCTCCGATTCGGACGACTCGGGCGATTCGAGCGATGAGGTGGGCTCGCTGCCCACTTTCTCGGCCACGACGCGTTTGACGCTCTCAGAGCGTTTCGGAAAAATGGCGCAGTGGAGCATCGATCGAAGCAACATGGAGAATATGCGCATCACCAAAGACTCCGCCGGTGGGGCCCTCAAAGTAATGATCGAAGAGGGCCTGGAGTCGCCGCCGCGTCGTTATTCGTACTCGCCGGCGCCGGCCGGGCACTTTCCGGAGGAGTTGGCCACCACAGCACCGTCGGGAATGCTGTCGTGGGATGATGTGCGCGTCCGTTACGAATACTACAAGAGTCGTGGTTATCTAAGGGATCTGGATCTGAAGGTAAGTTAAATATTGATATCCCAAATGGCAGGAAGATAAACTAATGCTTGTAATTTTATTGGCAGGACTATATCAAGTGGGAAGAGTGGTGGTATAAGTACCAGGAGTGGTTGAAACAGGAACGTTACTATGAGTACTGGGATCGCAGCCAGCAATTGCGTAGACGGCGCAAGAAGCTGCCGGTCACTCAGCGTTTAAACTAACAGCCTTCTTGTCATCCATCCCAGCATCCTAATCATTTCATTCCCCCCAAACCCACCCCCTATCATTCACTCACAAAAATCAATCATTTATAATTTCTTAATAATTTCCTCATCCTATAAAAGATACATTTTAAATGTATGAAATGCATTTGTCTGCTTATGTATGTGACAACAAATTACTACTATCGGACAAGCGCCGACGGTCGGGTGATTTTGGCCTGCTTGTGGCATAAGGATAACATTAACACTGAACTTTGTAAGTTTTGTTGTGTGCGTGTTGTTCAGTGCAACGCAGACACTCAGACATTTGTAAACGCATTAAATAACAGTCACTATACAAATTGTGTGTTTTTCTGGGCGGTTATAAAGGTGGGTTCTGTTCTGATGATTTGCATTTGCGAATAATGTGGGCAATATCCTGTACTCTTCATTAGGAACCATCAACATATCCGTATGGCAGATGAAGTTACCCTGATTGAAGAATTAATCTCAAGTATATAACCTTTGTGGTTGTCGATCTAGCAATATAAAAACTAACACGCTAATTGGTGTGCCAAATTGGAAAGGGTATACAATCTTCGGCCTATAAAAGCTAAATATTTTCTTACAAAACTTTTCTGGTTTTACAGACATTTTTGACATGCATTTTGTGGAATCACAGCTGCACCGCATTAATGTACTAAAATCCTTAGGACTTTCCTTAGCTTTTTTAGTCCTTGTAGCTCATAATGTAGCCATCTATGGAAGCTTCCTCGAACCAAAAGCGCAGCTTTTCAAGGTCAGGTCCTTTTGAATAAGTAATTCCAAGGGGTGGAAAAATGAATGTGGAAGGATGGCACAACTGCTACCCAAAACCCAACTGGATGTCAATGCTGTGATGTGCACGCAGCGTTTATTTGACGGCATATAAATTGAAAAATTCACATAAAAATGTGTAATTATTTGGCATATTTTCAATTTGCACAAAGGCGAAAAGGGAAACCGTCGGCTGAAGGTGACACGCACACGGCGTACGACATACGGAGGTGGGAAATCCGTGCTCCAGGGCGTGATTTCCGTGCACAAATTAGCTCCTTTTCGCCGGGGATCCGGGGGTTGGCTGGCTGATAATCTGATTACGCCCGGGATGTGAAGGGGCGGTGCTTAATGCTAATGTGTCGATATCGAGCTTCTGCCTGGCTAATTGCGGTTGGCTGGGGTTGTGCTGGCTGAGGGCGTGAGCGTGAGCTCCATGGATTATCCATTGAAGCGGACTTAAAGCCATCTTGAACTCTAGGGGGCAGTCAGTTCACATGAACCCCTTCTCTGGGAGCGGCAGCCAACCCCAATCCCTGGGCCATGTCCTAGCACAATTAAGCTCTAAATAACAACAGCGTTAAGAAGGCTTTAAGACCCGATTTGGCCCGCAGTCGCCTCACTCGAAACCCTTCCCTCGATCTCCACAATAAGGACGAAGAACTCGAGTAAAAGTCACGTCTAATTACACACATCTTGGAGCAGCTTTTTGACCTGGTTGACTGGGCTGGTTGGTGGTGGTCGGACGGTTTCACCAAATTGGTTTTAAAAGCCACAGGGAGTGTGAGAACGTGAGCAATTATTACGGCGTAGTGGGGAGTGCTTAAGAGTGGCAGAGTGGAGCAGCCGGAGGCTTGGATCGCGGGTGGCGGCATCCTCTGCCATAATCCTTTTATAATCCACACAATGCTATTATATGCTAAAAATGACAAATAAGTGTCACGAATAAATACAACAAATTGAGGGGGGAATGAGGCGTGCTGACGACTGTCGTCTGACAGACGCCCTCCGGCTACCAAAACGCCTAACAAACAGGCATGTCAGCACTAAACAAAATTTGTATATCTTTATTCTTATTCTTATTATAATAAAAGAAGCTTGTTGCAGACCAAGGTCAAGTCGGTTTGATTTATCAAATTACATCTTAAGCCTTGACTTCTGTCAAAAGACAAGGAGCAGGCTTGAACATAAATATTTTGTCTCGGCTTCATCAGAGTTTATTTGCTAGACATTGTCCTCGTCGGGGCTAAGATGTCTGGTTTAAAGAATATTCTTTCTCAACCTTTAAACTGCTGATGTCTTATTTTTTTGAGTGTGGGAATGCGTGATGAGTAACTTTTTGCCAAGACAAAATTAAAATAATTGAATTTGAGGGCAGAAATCAAGCGGGAAGACGTCGTAGTACACTTACATCAGCGCTTGCAGCACAACCAATCACGCACAAAGGCCAAGTATCGAAGCAGACGAATTGGAGGGAAGAGAGTGGTCTTTTGAATTAACAATTCCTTTCAATTAAGTGCGCAACCCACAAAAAAAAAAAAAATAAGAGATGGGCACCACAAAAAGGCAGGGGGAACAACTGACGAGCATAAAAGAAGAGGGCAGCAGCACAGCCACTGATATTTTCGTTTCAATAAAAATCAGCGTGTGGCAGGATGCAGCAGCGGCAGCAGCGGCAGCAGACTGAACGGGATCTGGAACCGGCGGCAAATGAATACGTTGCATATGTGAGGGCGCCGCAGCCGGAGCGCGATGTACATAAATAAACGCCGACAGATAACAGACAGCTAAGGGGACCGCGGGGCTGGTGGTTGGGGCGAAAAGGCGGTTGCACTGGGCGTGGCAGGGTCTAAAAATCAGCAGCAACTGTAACAAGTTTCGTGTTTCTTTTTACAGTTTCTTCGTTATAGTCAATCAGTTTTGCATGAGCGATTTCTTTACTCGTTTGCGCCAACTCTACAATTTACCCCCACACACACACACACTGACGCTCACATATCCTGCCACGACTTTTCCCCTTTTCTGTGTGTGTGTGTGCGTTTGGGGGAAGTCCCCGTCTCTCTGTCTTTTTTTTGCTACAAAGTTAAAACGAGTTGCCTGTACTCGATGATTTAGCAATGAATTCGCTTGTTTGCAGCAAACTTCCTCTGTGTTTATTTGCTTGTTGCTGCACAGGGGAAAACACAAAGATTTTCTATATATAAGTAAGAAGGGATAAAATATTAAAGTTTATAACAAATAAAGTTATTTAGATTTATAATTATTTGAGAGGCTACAAAACTAACTTATAGTTGTGTCTCGATTTATGTGGATTAAGTCAAGTCGATAAGATTTTAAGTTAACTAGATGTTAAGTGGATTATGCTAGTTAATATTCCACCTAAATTTATTTTAAAAGGTACTGATAATTATGTTCAATAGACTGAAATTAATGTATGACAATATAAATGTATTATTATTTCACTTTATTTCAAAAATAAATTCCTATACTCGATATAATCTACACTAAATAAAATTGATGTATAAAATAAGACAAATGCAAGCCAGTCTCAGTTAGAAATAACATTTAATTCCCTTAAAAATAGATTTTAGCTTAAAATAAATGTCGTTTTTCGTTTGGTGTTATAAGATCCTAAATTTATCGATATTTTTCGATGTGGCAAGACATCCTTTTCAGTTGCGTTGTGGCTTGCAAGCAACTCTGTATCTTAAACTCACATGGTTTTCAAAGATCCAGCTATAAGCTATATAATTTTGCTCACCGATAACCCCAAACGCTTGTCATTCAGCACCTTTGCCTGTCCCCGAGCTGAGTTGATCTCCTTTGCCATTCAAACCCCAGGGCAAATCCCGGTCGCCCATCATTAACACTCACCTCCCACTGCCAATTGGGCGAACTTACTTCGGGCTATCTTAACTCCATTGTCGGGCGGGCTGTCGAGCCCTTTCTGTAATTAAAACCGAAGCAGAATCAAACGGAGAACCACTCAACTGCATACACACACACAAACACACACGAACTTGGACTCTGGGGCAAGGATTTCCCCACGCATGGGGTAGGTAGAAAATGTAGCTACACAACGATTATTCAACTTGTGGCCAAGTTTTCCACTGTATCCAGAAACTCAGCTTGTCTTTGATTTTGTGTCTGAAGTTCAAATGTGAACGACGTGATATTTGCTTAATTTTTTCCCTCTTCCCAGCTTCCGTTCCATCGGGTTCCCTCCCCAGAGGAGTTTTGGGTTTGCACGAATAATTATTTGGCCATTTGGGGGTTGAAGTTTTTGCCACGGCTCAGGTAATTTGCACAGACAAAAGACGATTACCACTAGACCAAAACAATTAGAATCGGAATCAATCGAAGCAAGACGGAAACAAGGCCGACGCACCCCTGGCAATCGGATATCAGGTAACCGATTCTGCTCGCCCACAAGACACGCAGAAAACCAGAGTTCGGAACTCGAGTATCACGTTCGATTTTGTTGGTCAGTTTCTGAAGGGGTTGGAAAAGGCTTTAAGGTGGGCTAAAAGTATTTGTATTAAAGGCGATCTAAGTAAATATTTATAGGTATTTTGGATAGTGGTTGTCTAATATGATTATTACAAAGTGTTTTTAATTTTCATTACTAAAAGAGCTCAGAAGTTTAATAAGAATAACTTTTATGACCGCTTTCTTGTGTCACTCTCTGAGTGTTAGATAGTTCTGTGCCTGAAAATCAACTAAACTTGTCGCTAACGAAAGTCGATTAATTTATATGAACCATAAACGAATTTTGTAAACCTTTTCTTTTTAAACGTATATGCAACTTTATCTGTCCGAAAAATTTACCCTGTAAGATAAGAAAACGGCTCTAAAAGAGGCTGTGTATTATTAGAACAATTTTCAACTATAGCTCTTCAATTGGATGGGATAAATGTTGGATTAGGAAAAGCTTTAGTTAAATAAAACAAACCAGGAAATCTTAAGCTTACTTTTCTTTCCTTACAGCCTGTTTTCCCAATTTAAAGTCTTTTCGATTACAATTTTCATCCATTAACGAGTGAAAATTGGTTTACAGAATCATATTCTCTGTTTAAGACAATTTAATATTTATTCTTTTGGCTACAATTCTTTATTGGCATGTCAAAGATATAATTTGAGTATATTTTTTCAGGGATTTAATTTCAAGCATTGTCGGCATAGCCAAATGTATGTATATTTTATGTGTACCTTTTTATGCGATGCTTTATTTTAATCTTTTTCGTTCCATTTATGCTTTCTCCTCTGTTATTTTTACATCCCACATTTGTTTGTTCGTTTATTTTATTATTGTGGGAA
The DNA here is from genome assembly GCA_008042475.1 of Drosophila kanapiae. Classification (NCBI taxonomy): domain Eukaryota; kingdom Metazoa; phylum Arthropoda; class Insecta; order Diptera; family Drosophilidae; genus Drosophila; species Drosophila kanapiae. The sequence continues at coordinate 76,864 of VNJM01001276.1, forward strand.
ATTTCGAAGATTCATTTTCTCGGGCGCACGTAAAACAGAAGGAAATCTCACATACATAAAGCAGAGCAGCTCATCTGCCACACACGAAAATTTTCTGGAAATACATAATTTCATTATGTTTTACCCCCCGCTCCCCCGTTGCATTGCCTGCAGCGCAAAACTGTCAACACGGATGGTGCTCCCCTGTCTCTGTGCTTCCGCCATTCGCTGCTCACCTTGTTGGCCCTGTCTCCGTTCCCCTTCCCGTTCCCGTTCCCGTTCCTGCCCCCCTCATGTGTAGCCGGAGGCCGTTGGCAGATAACGGTTTACTTTCTTAATCTTTGTACATAATTTTTGCGACTTCATGTTACGTAACGTAACGTCGACTGGATTGTGTCTGGGCCCGCTTCTGCAGAATAACATACGCTCTCTTCCAGCCATCACTTGAGGCATTTTGGCTTATCGGAAAGCCTCTGATATTTATTTAATTGTTAAATACGCCTACTTTCGTTTAATGAAATCTTATCTACGGAGGTATTTCTGAGGCTGAACTGCAAGTAGTTTATTTGGGTGATATCTACAGGTAATGCACTGTTGACAAAGTTCCTTAATATGCACATAAATAATGCTATATCTCGTGTTTAGAAGTATTTCCTCTATCGTTTATAGTAACTATAAAAAAGAAACTATAAAAAAGAAGAGTATTTCAGATCAGTTTCAATCTCAGAAAATATTTCCAATATATTTAAACTTAGCCTTACTTTACAGAGTATTTATCGGCTTTGAGAAAATAAAGTGTGTTGTCCCGTTGGCCATGTTTTATCTGCTTATTGTTTGACTTCGTTGTGCTGCTCTTGAATGGCCTTGGGCTCCTTAATACCACCCACAGCAACCCCCAACTTACAGCTGCATATGTGGGTGCCTGGCTTTTATTTCTTGTTTCCCATGTGACTGTCTGCAGGTGTCTTCTCGTGAAAGGAGATGTCCCCCAACATCATCCCAGCAATGGCAGTGTCTTCATTTCTCACTTTTATGCCCGCACTTGACTGAGGCAGGAGCTGTGGAATATCTTTAAGGAAGCCTTGGCAGCGCTTTCAATTACCAACTTAGCGCTGATTACTTATTCGTCAGCGTCAAGTCCGGCGAGTCGACAGAGGGATAAGCTGCCCCTACTTTACGCCCACTTCTGCCACGGCCACAAGGATATTAGTCAAAAGGAGTTGACTCGACTCCTCCACACTTTCACTCGACTTTGAGTTCGTCTTGGTCGTCAGCGTCGCGGCTCGTCTCGGCCGGGCTTGGCTTGGCCTGGCCTGGCCACTTAATCTCGCCTTTTTGGTATGCACGGACTGTATTCAAATGAATTCTGATTGAATTCATTGAAGCTCATCAGTAAGAAGCGATTTTTTTCTATCTAAGACAGCAGATGAAGCGGTAGCCGTGCCGTGGCACGATGCGAAGTGGAGTCCTGCTGCGACGACCGGGCCTTGGCACATCCTTCAGACATTTATTTTCAGTAATGGAAAAAATGTGTTCTGCAATTTCGCTCATTTTTATACATAAATTTGCCAGGCAAAACCCACGAGTGGAGCGGAGAGCGCTCGAGCGGTCCAGGCCAGCGAGCAAAAGGAATGCCGGAATATAATGCTAAAAAGTAAAGTAAATAAAGGATAATGCAGCAAGGATATAAATTACATAAAGCAGCGCGAGATGACTAACTGTGGCAGGCCAGGGCTGCTTCACGACAACGGAACGTGGCCAGCATTAGCTGTTCAAACAAAGCCCGGCGGGGAGGAGGTGAAGCGCGGGCTTACTGCACAGATAAAAAATATTACCTAAATTGGTCATCAATTCGGCAGAGAAAATAAAAAAAAATCTCAGCGAAATAAGTCGATTCTGTTGCATATTAAGACGACTTCAAGTTGCTTCAGTCCGAACGGAATAGATCTTATTTAATGTTGGATTTCTAATTATTGTCATCAGGCGAGTCGATTTAGCGATGTCCTTTAGTTTATTTAGACATTACAGGACTATAAAAGCTAGAAGAAGAGCATTTTTTGCCAATATTATGATTTCTAGGCTATAGGCATTTCATAAGCGAGCTAACTAGACTTTAACTTTCTTACTTTGATATGTATTTGATATAGCTCTGGCTTTATTAAATAAAGTCTTTTTTAACATGATATATGCTAAGAAGAAAAGGCTTCTTATTTTAGAATAATATTCTAGAATGCTCACTCCTTCATAATTATACTCAGACAATATCAAATAAATAATATTTTACTAATCAAACTTTTATTACTATTGATTTTGGTTAAGGGGCTTACAAAAGCATTGCTAAAAATATGAAACTGATATTTTGGTTTCCTTTATTCCGGTGTATCGGAAGCCCTGGCGGCGCATTAGAAAATGGTGCGCACAGGAAGCGGAAGTGGAAGTATTTTTAATGATTGGTAAATTTTTTGACGGCTCCTCCCTCAGCTTCTCGGCTTCCCCCTACATCGCTCTCACGCTGTTGTCCCAAAACGCATCGACGCAGAGAAGAAGGTGGCGGGCGAAGGCAGTCGGGAGGGGCAGATTCGTCCTCGTCTAATATTCCTTTGTGCGGCCGTTATTATTGATGGAAATGCAAATTGGATTTTCAAATTTACTTCCCTGTTTGCGCTGCCAATCGACAGAAAAAAAAGTGTCGGCGCAAAAGAGAGGGGCCAAAGAGCTAAAGATTCACTGGGGACTCCTCACTTTTGCTGAGGATTTATTGGAAATTATCAAGGACAGGCGAAATGTTGCATTTATCACTGGGTCTTAGTTTATTTAGCCAGGAGCCTCAAAAGTTTTTTCCGAGCTGCCTGAGTTTATGTTTTGCTTTATTAAATTCAAACATACTTAAAAAGAGGAAAATGCCGAAATATTTTCACTTGTCTGTGCGATTATTCCGATTAATTTTGGTCTAGGTTCTGATTTATGGTAGACTGCCTTAGCTGATCAGCTAGACTCTGTGTTTTAGCAAAATAACTTGCTTCTGGCATAATTCGAAATCATTAATGCAGCTCTCTGGCTATTGTTTTCTACCCCCTGCCACCCTCTGGCTTTTCCGACACTTTTTTCCAGCCTCTCGCTTCTCGATTCCACTTGCTAGTCGCTTGCATTTTACTTCGCAGTAATTAACGCCGATCCAAAACAGACGCCAATTTGCATAGCTGACCCTCGTCCTTTAGCCCTGAATAACCGTACGTATATATCGAAACCTCCCTGCTTTTCGGGATAAGGGAACCTATTACTCAAGACGTTCGTTCAAACATATATACTGGTGGAGACGGAATGGTGAGGGGGCCTGTGCCCAGGCGGGTAAAGTAAAACAAAAACTTGCAGCTTCTGAAAACAAAACCTCTTGAATTTTAATTAAACGTTTTTATGCAAGAATCTGCCCGAATGATGGCGCCTCTTGCTCTTGCACCTCGCTCTGGCTCTGGCTCTGGCTTTCCCTTCGAAGTTTTCTTACTTTTCCCGCCCACATTAACACCCACATTTACCCCCACTTTTAACCCCCTTTTGCATCCCCTTTTTTTGATTCATTTGGATTGCTTGTCATCAGGCTTGTTGCTGCTGTTGTTGTTGCTGCTGCTGCTGCTTTAGCTGCATTTGAATTTTTGCCTTTGGTTTTGTTTTTGCTGTTTTCTTTTCAGTGTATAAGCGATTGCATTTGCGAATATTTTTCTGGCAGCTGCTAAAAACTTAAAGAAGAGGAAGAAAGTCCTGTTGATGAAGAAGAAATTGGAGGGACTTGTGTGTGTGTGTGTGAGGGTTAAAACTGCCATTGACTGCACTCTGTAATTCAATTATCGACTCTTGGCAGTAAAAAGTGTTAATTATTAGTTTCCTTTACCGCTCTACCCTCTCAAGGAAGTAGGAGAAAAAAAAGGAGACAAATATTCCGGCTAATGAAGACGTCGGTCGAAGTCAACCAAAGAGGGAGGCAAGTTAAAGCGGAAACGGAAGTGAGAAGAATGTGTTGATGGCCAGCCAGCAGCGTAGTCAACAGAAAGTTTTCAAGGAGGGGAGTTAATTGTAATTCTTAAAGAGCGATCAGTGAGTTTTTGTTGTTAAGAATAGTTCAGAACATCCGATATTGTTTCTTCTTTTATGTATAAATATAAAGATTTATAGGAAATAATATAATATAATATAATATTATTAGTTCTACAATTTGTATTAAATCTAGAACTAAATATTCTAATTTAAATAAATTAAAATATATATATAGTAAAATGTATTTACCCCTTAAGCTACACGCCCTTGCTTACTCAACACTCTGGCATAGATGACACTCGCAGACTCTGCGCGGAGTTAACCACTTGATATTGCCTCCACTGGCGGCGCCTCCAATAATGGATATAGCTTTAATAATAATAATTCTGTCAAGTGAACTAGAGTGAGTTGAAAGCTAATTAAGAGACTGAAGGGTCCAGTCGGTCGGTAAACGAACAATACATACATTTTTCTTGTTAGTACAAGCAACATTTTTCTTTTAGGTAAAATATTTGCTATAGCATTAAATAAACCTACGAATATTTTGATTAACAGGATGCTACAGAAATCCTTAGGCTTTTAAAAACTATCCACGAATATACGATTGCACATTTTTAGACATATTTTAAAAGTGGGCTTTAAAGTGTTCTTAACGTTTGCAATATTATAATTTAGTAAATAATGGAAGGGTTTTGTAATCATTTTTAAACACTTTCTGCACTTAAAACTCCGATGTCCGTTCTTAATAGTCTTAAACAGCTTTGTGGCGCTTTCACTCATTAGAGTCGTAAACCCCGATTCACTCCGATTTCTGCCCCAAATCATGTTGCAAATGTGATTGTGTTCTGTTGGGGCGCCGCGGCAGCTCGAATTTTCATGACCTTTTTGCGATTGGCTGCGCACAAGTTCTGGCCCGCTCTTGTTGCAGTTTTTGCCTGCTAGCTCTTGGATTGATGATTGAGCTGAGCTGGCTGCCTGCCTGCCTGCCTGGTGGATGCCACATTCCACCGCTGAGCTTCGGCCCAGCAATTGCTACTTCCGCCATGGCAATTGTGCTCAGCGAAGAGAGGGGTACCGAGGGGGATGCCGAGTGGCTTAAATTGAATGCAGTGGGGGAGGTGCAGGCCGAGGTGGAGGATGAGGGCATCAGATTGCAGCATCTACCGCGCGGTGCATAATTTATGGCGCCCAGTGTGGCCCCGAACCTCGGACTCCAGAGCTGCGGCTCCTCCCCCCTAATTCTTTTTTCTGGTCCTGCCTGTTGTTGGAGCTTCGAATTTGTATGTTGCCTTTGACACCAGCTAAAGGGGTTACGTGTCTGCCACTTCAGCGGCATCCTGCCACCGCCCCTCGGCCTTGCCGAAAAAATCGCAAAAACCCCTGGAAATCCTTCGCCGCCCGTGTCTGCGTCTGTTTTCGAACTTTGCAGTTTTTTCGTGCCTGGGAGTTTTACAGTTTTCAAGGGGTTTTCCCCGAACCCATCGTGGCCATCTCGCCCATTGCCTTGGCCGTTTTTCAAATGTCTGCGCCATGTGCATGCGAAATTTTCAAATGGCACCCAAAGGGGCGTGGCCCCCACACACTGGCACACATAACATAGCAAACTCGCGCCGACTGGCAAACTCGCAGGCAGACAGCGCGATAACCTGTGCTAATGAAGTGTGATGTTGGCCAAAATGTGATTCCCTTTGCCATTTCTTTGTGACCATTTCAATCCCCGGATGCGTGATGAATTCTAATTATTTGGGCGGCGAATGCTAACCTTTAAATACAATTTTTCAATATTTTGAGAGCTTCTGTTCGTTGGTGTATTTATTAGTCAATGGTTAGGTTTTGTAAATAATACTTATATTAAGTAACTTATAGGAACTTATATTAAGTAGTTATAAAGTAAACCGCATAAGTTTGAATTAGTGAAAAGACTAATAAAGGGTTAAAGAAATATTTAATTTGTTTAAGTGGAATAGGAAATGCTTACATTAAAAATAATAAAAATATATAATAAATAATATAAAGCTGAGCCAAAATGGGAAGTAAAATGTAGACAAATTATTGTAAAGATTCAAATAATGCAAAGTCTTAAGATATTATATGTTTGATCAGTTAATGTAGCTAATAAAAGATACAAATACTAATTATATATACTTAGTTTTGAAATGAATGAATTATTTGGATTTCTAGTGTCTATTTTCATTCCTACATACGTGTGACTTTCTATTTATTTATAATTATATTACCATACATATCTTTATTAATTTTCATCATGTAAAAGGTATACTTTTCCATGCATCATAAGATTTCCAAAGGAATTTGCTGACGATTTGAAACCAATTAAGTATGGTGACCCAGAGTATGATGCGACATTTTATATACAACTCGTTTTAATTTAATTTCGAACATAAAATAACGTATCATTTGAAACCTATTCAATTGATTTTAAATTCTGGAATTATCGCGAATATAAAAACTTCTTTCTATTAATATTTGGGTGGCGGTATTTATAATTTAATACTATTTAAAATCCTCATGTATGTTGCAATAAATTCCCGAAAGTTTGGCCCGCGTTTTTAACGCTATTCATGTACACTTTTGTCTTATTTTTGCCTGGCGCTCCCCTTTTTTGAGAGCTCTCAACGTGCAAATTTATCAATCATACGACACGTATGCCGGCACTCACTAGAGTGTGTGTGTGTGTTCATAATAAACTGATTTCAATGGATGCCAGTCTTTATGCATTAATTTATCCCATATTCAGCTTACCACTCACTCTCACTCGCTCTCTCTCTCTTGCTACCTCCCCGCTGTGTGAAATATAATTTTTAATTTTTTTTTTTTGTATATAAAATTCACATCACGCTGATGATGTTGATGCGTGGACGTTGTTGCTGCTTTTGTGGCTGGCGCTGCGTAACATTTAAAATATGCACAGTAACTAAAAGTATTTTTCACACAAATTGAGTTTGCCCCAGCCTCGTGCCTCATGCCACGCCCCTTGCTATCCCGTCCCTTGGGCAATGGCAAAAGTCGCCGTCGCCTGCGCCGTTGCTGGTGCTTTGGAATTGCCAATTTTGCTGCCAGTCAACGGACGCAGCTCTTGATGTTGCTGCCTGTAACTGATGTTGCTGCCGCTGCTGCTGCTGCTGCTGCTGTTTGGTGCTGCCACTGGCGACATGGAAAATTTGCTGCCATTGCCAGGCGTCACTCAGCTAGGACGTAAGAGCGAGCAGTGAACGAACACAGAAAAAAAAAGGAAAACAAAGTCAAGTGTTGCGACCCAAAAAATACCTAGCTGCTGAAAACATAGCATATATTCTGGCGCTGCACTATTGGTGGAGAGACACTAATTTGCTTTGATCTTCTGTGATCATAATAATGGCCCAATTGAGTTAAAATTTGATAGGTAATTAGCCATTAAATAATTCTATAATATCTACTATATATGGGGAAGAAATATCTTTATAATTCTGTATTAACTAAATAAATTTATAAATAAAAAGGATGAAAGGGACTAGAAGGCCTCTGACCATTTAAAATGATTTAAAATGAGGTACTGCTTATATTTCTAGCATAATATATACACTTACTTCGCCCCGTTACACGCACAAATATGCCCCAGCACCCTTCGAGTACAGGGTATAATGGCAACAGCAAAAAACACGAATAATAGCAGCACAAAGAGCCAAGCGTATTCAGTCGCCGAGGTGGTGGCATAATTTAATAGAGTCGGTAATATCAATAAATTTTAAAAGCCTTTTAATGCGCATCGATAAAAATAAAGCAGACGCATCTTCGGCGGCATAATTATCCAGAAATGAGCAGCAGCTCAAACCGGAGTTGTCGTTTGGTTTTTGGGCTCCATAAATTATCCAGCAGCATCTGATGGCGGGCGCAGCAAGACCAAATTCAATTATGCAAATCGCATGTGAGAAATTCAATTGAAATACGATAATTTCCAAGGGAGAGTGGGTCCTTCTCAATGCTGCTGTTCGTTCGTTCAGCTTTAAGTTACTGAACGTTGTACAAGTGTATTCGCATTAAGTATGTCCCAGTGAAATCAGCTCAACAGCTCGAAAACTCCGCGGCTCAGCATATCCCCATGGAAATTTGCGCACAAAAGCCAACGAAGCCAAGGAGGATGAAAAAAAAAATGCTATAATAAGTAGCGGAGCTGAGCGATAAAAGTGTGGATAGCTGTCGTTCATATGCAACCGAAACAATGCAACAATGCACCCAGCATACCCCGATCCTTATCTCCATCCCCATCATCGCCAACCGCAGCCACCAAAGACAATGTGCAGCATCCCTCCATCGGGTTTTTTTTGGGGAATGGGGAAGGAGAAGGGACGTTCCAGGATAGTCTGAAATGCACCAACGAAAATTCATGGCATTAGGGGAATGCCAAACGAGCTGGGCAACATAGCAACAGAATCAACTAAAAAGGAGTCGGGGTATTTAGAGACAGATTAGAGCAAAATGAAGGATCGACTGCTGAATACTCTTACTAGATAAGTAGCAAGATGAACTTTTATTTGATGCATCGATTTAAAATATATTACTGTTGTTATTTCCACATTTAAATATTTATTTATTACTACATAGTATTATTATTGCATGAAGTTATTTAATATGTTATGATAATTCTCTCATAAACTATACATATTTTTAAATCTGATTGTATTCTATAAAATAGGGAAATAACTAAGTTCCTTAACTTAGAACCGAGGTTCTTACAAAATCTTCAAAATAATTAACAACTTGGCTCTCTATTTTGTGACCTGTCTCGGGAGGATCAATATTAAACCAAAGACAATATAAAAATATGATGCGTAACGCGAATTCATTGAATTTTTTAACTGGCGTTATGCAGCTTACACTTGATATTCTCTTTAAGTAAACACAGAACGTAATATTAACAAGGCTCTTCAGAAAATCTTTGAGTACTAGTTACAAAGTGATAGCCAAATACCTAAAAAAACAATCTTTCGTTAGAAAGTAAGATGGCTTTCGCCAACCAATATACCTTCGACTTGGCTCCAGCCAAGTCGAACTGATTCCCATTAGACTGTGATATATATACATGTTCGCCCGGGCTTGTGTGGATCTGTGTCCTGTCTGCCTTAGTTGTTGACGATTTGGTAACTGCAGCAGTTAGCTGCTCCCTCTGTGCTGTTGCCGCCGCTGCGCCTGGCTCAGTTGCAACTCCTTCTGGCTGGCAAGTGCCTTTGGCTTATAAAATATTTAAACGTTTTTGTGGCTTTGGCCGCAACATATTTGCACTTTGGGGCCAGGAGTAACTGCAACTGCTGCCACTGTCTCTTGTGCACTTCCTTATGTCTTCTTGGCATAAAAAAAAAGAAGATATGGAAAGGAAGGAAAGTTGCGCCCGGATGCATGCTATTAATATTGTGCGACAGCTGGCGGACTGCTTAAATATTTACTCAATACGCAGGGCAAGAACTAAAAAAGCCACGGCTTGTCAGTTAACCCATGAATGCTCGCTTAACCCTCCCCGTTGCCCGCAGGAGACCAGAGAAAGCCCCAATATGCTAATACGGTTATGGTTACAGCCACTGCCACTGCTGCTGCTGCTGCTGATGCTGATGCTGATGCTGCTGCGGCTTCTATTCTTTGCGGTTGTCCTTGCTGTGTTGGTTGGGAGAGGAAATTTCATTATGCCAATTACTTGCATCAAAGCTGCTTGGATAATTGACTTTGCTTAGCCCCCAACCTCCAACCTTCAACTCCCGCCGGGTTTGCATAAGACGCCTTTCGCACATTAGCCGCCACTTGCGCTCTCTCTCTGTGTGTGTGTGTGTGTGTGGAGGTCCTTTCCACTCTCTTGCTGCATAAAATAATTAAACTTAATTGACAGTTTTTCGACATCACCTTTGCCGCTCCAGTGTGACAAGTCAGGAGACGTCGGCTCCTCCTTGTCCTAACGAGCTTAATTTTTTAGCAGCAAGTGCCTGCTTAGTTTTTACGGCGAAAAGTAACTAGCACTATAACTAGCCGGCAGTTAGCTGCTTTACTCAAGTTTAATTCTCGACGGCAGAATAAAATACATTTTAAGCAGTGCAAGGCAAAGGAGAAAAAATAACTAAGCCCGGAGGCAAGGATACTCTGTCGACACAATGTATTGTTAATTAAATTAATCGGATAATCTCAACAATCTTAAAACTAGATTGGAAGTTTCTTACACGCTTTGAAGAACAGAAAAGAAGATATGAGAGGGGATAGATAGATAGATATATGGATTTAATATTAAACATCCATCAAGGCACCCTTTTCATTTTCCATTTGAAAATCTATCATTTAGAAATAAAACATACCAAAAGTACGTTCAAAAATTACACAAAATTTAAGTTTGATCTTTTCGAATTTGTCTGTTTCTGTTAATTTCGTGTCCAGCCTCCAAGATGATAATCTATCCGGATGCAGATGTCTGGTTCTATGTGGAGAAGCCCAGCTGCATGGACACCTCTACGAAGTATCCGAAAAATCACAGCTGGAAGATTAATGACAAGACCACCGCGCGGGAAATGTACTATTGGCGCGACATCGAGGGCGCCAAGATGAGCGATATAACGCAGAAGGACCTGTACTTCCCCAATTGGCCAAAGAATCGCATCCGGCCGCAGGCCTGTCTGGGACTGCTTTATGCCACCGGTAACCGGTTCATACGACTGACCATGGCACCTCCGGGAGGCTTTAAGTGCGCCCCCTTGCCCGTCAATTTGGCAACGGCTCGTTTAATTAAAGGTATTAGCTATTGCAAACACTATATACTTATTGCAAATTGTCTAAACTATTATTCATAGTCATTAATCATTTTATTCTTAATTTTATTGCAGCCGGTAAGGGGGCGGAGAAAAAGAATTCAAAGGCCGACAAAAATAATAAAGGCAAGGGCGAGGACAAGGACAAGGACAAGGACAAAGGCAAGGGCAAGGGTAAAGGCAAGGGCAAAGGTGGCAATAATGATCTCAAGCCAAAGGTTATCAGAACCTACGAAGATGCCGAAAAAGCTTAATAATCCAAATTGAGAAAAAAACATGTATATGCATAAATAAAGAAATTAGTAAATCCAATATATTGCCTTTAAAATTATAATAAAAATGGACACTTAGTGGAATGGGTGCAGTGTCTTTCCTTTACATCTTTGGCCCTGTTACTATATTTTATTTCTCAGATAATACATATAAAAAGATATATATGTTTCTCATTTCGAATATGTTTTTTATTTGGCGTAACTGAAGATTTGATTGTGGTCTTTGTGATCTTCTCCTTGGCAGCACAGTTGAACGGATTCTTAACTGGCGGTTTTAACACCCGCACACCCATCCGGTACCCGCACTGCACTGGAACCCCCTCGGGCTGCCAACGCTCGGCTGATTGCCTGCATTTAATCAAATTAATTAATGGCACATTTCACATTCATCATTTGCCCGGCTGCATATTTTCCCATCCCTCGCTGTTGCTGCTGCTGCAGCTTCGCTTGGAGGCACCTCCGGCTGCGGCCCCGCCCCTCGTTTACCGCCTCTGTCGCTTCCCTGCCCTTCACGGCTGATTGAAATTGCACGGCAGTCTCCTCTTTTATAGCCATGCAACTTTTTGTTGCCGTTTTTTTTTTGGTCTTGTTGCATTCACTCTCATTCTTTTTTGGCACAAATCAACGAACTGCAAAATTCAATTGAAAATCGTTGAATGCAAGTTAATCAGTTCGCTTGGCTACGCTAATTATGTGGCCACTACATATTTGTGTGTGTGCGGATGGGTGGTGTTGGGTGTACGGATGGGTGTTATGAATATTTACAAATATTCATACGAACGCGTATGTGCGAATTATCGGGCAAAGTAACCAAATTATTCGGTTGTCGAATGGTCTGCAATTTAAATTCGACCGAGTTGATGACATTGGTTGACGGTATAAATTGGTAAACAAACAATAAATTGAGCTGGAATAATGGCTTTTAATATATTGTTGAAGCATTTCTTCTGAAAGTTAATGCAGTCTTTAATAGCTAGACGCAATATCTTTTTAAAATAATATATATACCTTAGAGAATTGCCCACAAACTAGACAAATTAATAAATAAATAATGGGATATATGTATGTATGTTTATATATCCAAGCAAACATTGCTCTCTCAATCTTTAGCCCACATTTCGGTTATAAACTTGTCTATATTTCAGTAGGATAATACCACCACAAACATGGAGACAAAACCAAAGATCCACAATGAAGACCGACAGAGTTTTGTGGCCACACGCATGAGCCTTCCGCTCTTCATGGTCTCTCGTAAGATGAAGTTCCTTGATGAATGCCTCTCGAGATTAATCAGTTTTAATCAAAACCTTAGGTAATCGCATTAGGAATGATAACTTGGCCACAGTTGGTAAGCAATTTAAGCTGGCCGGCAAGCATTACAATGAGGATTGTAAGAAGGGTAAGCTTAATAAATTCTATTTAGATTAAGTGGTAATATCTGTTGCCAAAAGAGAACCACCGCGAGGCGGCCAGCAATGCCACATTCGATCATTACCGCCACATCACGGGCTATGACAAGCAGCCAAAGCATCCGTATCCGGAGCGGCGTCCTCTAAATATTGATCGCAGCATGACCAAGTGGAAGAGCTGGCAACTGCCGCCGAACCACTATGGTGTGCCACCGCAGCCCTTTCTACGCCTAAGGGGCACCAAGGGCACCGTGTTCGCCAAGCCGCACACGAACCACAGCCGCGTATCCATCAAGCCGCCACCCTATCACTTCTACGAACTTCCTCCGGAAATTGATCGACTGTTTAACCGAGAGAACAAACAGAAGGGCAAGTTCTTATCGAGTAAGTCTTGAGCTCAACAAAATCCAAGCTTTCCGGTATTAAAGCCCTCCTTCGCCTGTCAGATGCTCGCAATCATCGTCCGACGACGCGTGCGATGATCAGCAGTCTTTCCGGATGCTGGCGCGATCCCAACGATGCCGGTCCCTGTGAAACGCACACGGACTTCTTTGAAATTCAGGCGAATGCCGCGCCCATAACAAAGACGGCCCGCCCCAATCCGCATCTGTTCCTGCGGAACTCGTACGTGCCCACGAAGATCAGTCAGCAGATCCGGCGGCACATTAGCATGGAGCCGGCACCAGGCCGGTACTGCACCAGCTACCCGAACGTGTGTCCTTGTCCGGCGGGCAAGACCAGTGTTCCGGGGCTGCAGCTGCTAATCGACGAACAGAAGAGGCTTAAATTCCGGCGCCTGCCCTTCGAACGGATTAGCCGGAAGACACTCTGCGAGCCGGACTGGCGTCACGTTGGCGGCCAGGGACACCGGCACATCTTCATTATGAGACCCGAGGACAAGCCGAAGCCGGCAAAGAAGCAGTCGACAGCTACCTCCAAGAAGCCCGGCAAGCTAATCAACATGTTTGCGGACTCCAAGTATATCAACATGCTCAGTCAGCCCACGCGCCACCGCATCTCCTTCCGGAACTATCCGGTGGCACCGTATGTGCCCAAGATCGTCTACAATTGTGCGTCCAAGCGCGTGGTGCGGAAGCAGCTGAAGAACAACAAGAAGATTGCCTTTAACAGCGGCCAGGAGCGCTGGAAGGATGGCGAACGGCCCATGCAGCTAACCGTCCGGCAACTGGAGGCCATCAAGGAGAAGCTTCCGCCGGAGCGACGACTTGTCGACCATCCCATTGAGCTGCCCGAGGATCTGGGCAATAGGCTATTCCACGTGCCCGATCACCAGAGGGTCACCTACATGCCCAAGTTGCGCAAGCGTCTGTTTAAATTCCTTCCGATTCCCGGTGCCCGGGTACTTGTCACCGATAGCGACATACGTCCGGATATTGTCTTTGATCCGGAGAACCCGACCGGACTGTACCGGCGCAAGATCGACGAGACCATATACTTCAAAGACGCTGTTCTGCGGGCGATGCAGGAAAACGACAACATCCTGGGCGTAGAAGCAAGCGACACCTCACAGACCCAGTCACAGACTCAACTAACACTGCAAGCCGCATCTAATGTGGACCTTGTAGATCGATCTTTAAAGACCGCATCCCAGACGTCGATCCACAGTTAAAATTGCGCTCCTGCGGCGCTCTCCTTCACGTTTTGTGCCCCGTTTGAAATCCTTTTCGTTTTTGATTTATGCTCCACGGTCGACCGAATCCACGTGGCCACGCACCAGCCACCAGAACCAGCGCCAAGAAGAGCCCAGATATGGCCGAGGGAAAGCAGCTGGAAATACCTTAAATAAAGATGCGAAAAATTATCCAATTGGAAGATCTGGTTTGGTTTATAATTGCGAAAAGGGGGCAGTGATGGTTGAAAGGGGAAAAGAAAAGAAAACTGCTAGTGGGTATGGTTATTATATTTAAAACTGTGGACATAGTCAAACACCTTTTAAAATGTTATAAAAATACATAGATTATTCCAGCTAATATTATTAATATCTTAAGCTAAGAGTACAGCCAAAGACCATACAAATGAATAAGATGAGTAACGCCATTCGATTATGTTCAAAGTTTACTATCTGTCCCTTCTCTAGCAACAAAATTGCCTGCAAATGGCAATGCAGATGCTTGTGCGCTCTGCATCTTATTCTGCATTTATCTTTTGGTTTTAAAAACTATTTAAATTTAATCTTTATATATTAATTTTATAAACAAAATATAGATCCAACCTTTTCCTTACATCAACTGGTTTTTTAGCTATTAGAAAGTCGTGTGCTCAGCACTGGCAATCGACTGGGGGACTAGAGTTTCCTTGCCTTTCCGGCTTTTGCTGCCATAAAACAGGCCAAAGTAACTTTCGACCATAAAATAAATAACTTTTTTAACTGTCCATCTCGCCGCACTTCCCCTTCCCATCCGATGGCCACACACACACATACGAAGACAAAAAGGTCAAAACGAAATAATTAAGTTTTGCAAACGTTTTGCGGGTAACTAGGAGTCGGAGCAGGAGCACAAGCAGGAGCACGAGCAGGAGGCGGAGACGAGGTCGGGCCGAATCCGGATCCGGATCCGCATCCGGGTGCTCTCTACGTGTGCCCCGCTACATGTGGCCATTAAAATGCTCGTATTATATCTCCGCTTGCTTAGATTGTAAAACATAATCTGTTATCAATTATTTTAGCTTCGTGGCCTGGCTGGCTGGCTGCCTGTGGATGTGTGGGGTCGGGGCTAAAACTTGCAAAGCGCTCGCATTGCATTTTGGGAGGGGCAAAAGTTTCCAGGACTCACCGCACACTCACTCACACGCACACAGTCGCGCAGATATGTATTTATGACTTGGTTAACAATTCTGGCGGCTAAGCAATTTTCCTTAGCTCTCCACGGTTTCCCATAAAAATGGGCAATCTAATCGATTATCGAATTGAGCAACTGCACCCGTCCTAATTGAGTTCCCCGAGTCGAAAGTCCCGACTCAGCAGCTCACATTCGTTGAGCGAGCGAGCGAGTGGGCGTTGAGCTAGCCTTCTACATTGCCCCAATTCATTTTCATTCAACATTTAAGGAATATATTCAAATGTTTGCTAAATTTGCCATTACTATCGGTCAAAATTAAATTATTTTGCTATTTACCCACAATTCTCCTTTGCCATGGGTTTGAAACGTTTCGTTTCCTCAATGCTGCGCAGTGCACCGATCCGATCCTCCAAGCCTGGACAGTTGGCCGCCGGATGCCCTTCCGTGTTCACCGAGGATGGTATGTGGACCGCTATGGAGCGGCAGAAGCAAATTGCGGCTAAGAAGAGCCCAAAGAAGCCCCAAGAAGATGGATTGGATCTACAGCCTGGCCACCGTCTTCCCCGGAAGCGTTGCTGGCTGACTAAACGCACGGATCCGGAATTGGGCGAGAAGTAATAAATCTGTTATGGCTGTTTCAATTGCCGGGCATATCAGAAGTGTTCTTTTATTGACATTACGGAGTATGAAATAAATCAGAGGCGTTCGTTAGCTTATTTAGGGTCTTTTATTTGGAGCTGGGCTGGCCACACTAAAACCCAGAACTTAATTGTGTTTATAGTTAAAGCTGAAGAATCATTAAAAATATTTCCAGGATTGCCCGTCTAACGAAGCAACATCTGCATCTAGTGTCAAAGTTTGTACCAACATATGTGACAATACCAAGCTGAATTTCATTTCTAAAATATTGTTCATAGGAAAAGTCGCATTACTTTAGAAAAACGTGCACGATGGATTTCGGGTCGCTGCTGCACTTCGCTAAGAAGAAGTACGATGAGACCAAGGAGCAGCAGCGTGATGGCAAGTTCTATAAAACCAAGTACTCGCCGCCAAAGAAGCTACGAAGGCAGAGTACCGCGATGTCAGCCAACATCCAGAAGTTTCTCCAAACGTTGGAAGACGAGGAGGCAGAGATGATGCGCGAGAAGGACCAAAAGTTGCGCGACGAGAAGACGAAGAATAAGATGACCAAGTCCGCCAAGAAGTCAGTGCTGGACGACGCCAAGGATTGCAAGGGCAACGTCGTGGAGCACGAGATGGGCGAGGGCCAGGGCGATGACTATGGCTTCACATCCAAAGAAGCAGAAGCCATGTACGAGAAGTATCTCGAGAAGGTGCGTGATGTCCCAGACCGCAACAGCTTCATCCCCGACCGGCGCCAGTCGATGGGCAACATTACCAACACGAAGGAGCGCGTCAAGGCGGCCATTAACCAGGAGCGTCAGGACACAGCATCCCGCACTCTTCAAAGGCGCTCCACCATCGACATACGCACCAGCAGCACAGCTGGCACATCATCCAAAGCAGACACCAAGTCTCGTGTGGGTCGTTCTAACACCATCTCGAAGACCCGGTACGATCCCGAGGCGGAAAAACGTGAAGAGGAGAAGCGCCTGGCCGATCAGCGGAACCGAGCCAAGCTGAAGCGTTCATCTAAGCCGCAGCCCATGGACTTTCAGACTCTTATCCGTTTGGCCGAGAAGAAGCAGCACGAGCCGGTGGTCTTTGACAAGCCGGTGAAGAAGAAGGAGCCTGAAAGACTGCTCTGCGCCAAGGAAAAGCGCGAGATGGAGGAGCGTCAGCGTCGGAAAGAGCAACGCGCCCAGGAGGAAAAGATGCGCAAGATCGTAGAGAGCAAGTCAAAGGTCAACGGACGCATACCGAAGATGAATAATTCGAAGTCCACATCCTCCAGCAGTGGTGCCAAACCATTCAGTTCAAGCTCTGGCAATCGTAAATCTGTATCAACTCCAAAGCGCGCCAGCAACAATAATAAGACAGTAGCAGCAGCTACCGTAGGATCCAAGCCAGCAGCAAAAGCGGAGAGGCCCAGCGTCAGTGGCAGTGGCAGTGTCAGTGGCAGTAGCCGCAAGATGCCACTGCCACCCTCTCGCAATCCTTATGCTGCGGCCAATAAGAAGGGGGCTGTGCGCGAGTTTCCGCCAAGAGATCGTCCTGCGGGCTCGGGATCTTCAGTATCAACGGGCAATGCAAAAAAACGCAAATTTCCCGAAGCGAATGTCAAGGAGAGGCGCAGCCAGGCCGCAACCAAGTCGGCAAAGAACAATAAGAGACGCATTTGCGTCGATGATGAGTCCGAATACGATACCGAGCTAGATGATTTTATTGAGAACGGCGACTGCGAAGAGGATATATCCAAGCACATACGCAATATCTTTGGCTATGATAAGCGTCGTTACCAGGATCAAGATGATGATGATCGCGGCATGGTGTCCACTTTTGCTCAAGTGCAGCGCGAGGAGTTCATAAGCAAAAAGCTGGGCCGTCAAGAAGATCTGGAGGATATGCGCACCTCAAAAGGCAAAAAAGTAGCTTAAGGTCAACCCTCACTTTCGCGCAAAATATCATTAAAGGATCGATATTTTTCGATATCCCTACTTACATCTATCTATAGCTAAGGCTATTATGTATTACAATTACAAGTACACTTTTTTTTGTGAAAATATAATAAAGGCAATTGTATTTCCTTGTCGGTTCCTTTTCCCCCTTTCTTGAGGCAGTCAATGCAATTTTTGTTTACCAGCTGCTGACTAACAAAGCTAGCTGAAACCTTGGCTCTGCGAACATGTCCCGGCTCCGAGTTCCCCCCAATTCCTGGGAATTATTATGGTTAATGCCCGTGCCATTGTTGTGCTCCGGAGTCGAGTCCCCTTTCCACTGTTCCCTCCTGTTCTGCAAATATTTTACGCGACACACGGAGCTGCACAAAGCCATAGCGCACAAGTAAAAGTAAATTATAAGCAAAGGCAGCACAACAACGCAGGAGTTGCAACAATGATGCAGTGCCATGTTGAAATGCAACTGATTGTGCGCGAAAAGTTTTTTGTTGATGCCACGCGCCGTGGAAGAAGCAGAAAAGACAGCGCCCGGCTTTCGGTTAACATGACTTATTATTAAGGGGAAAAAGTGGGCGGGGGGCGTGAAAGTGGGAGTGGTCCTGAACGCAGACTTGCCAACTAGTTCAAGATGAAGTCGCTGTGGAAATGGATCATAGTGACTGCCACGGAAAAGGAGGCGGCGCTGGCTACGCTTTTTCCAGGGGTCCCGCAACCGAAAATTAATATGCGAATTTACCCTTTGAAATGGAGTTTATTGGAGGGTAAGTATTGGATATAATTTATGTATAATCTATATGTATATCTATAAAATCAGTATCAGATCAACCTAAGACCAAAAATCTTTGGGGAAAGTTTAGAGGGTCCACTGTACATGCTTGTTTTCGGATTTAGGGAAGAATGTATAGGGTATACCTTGCAACATCATCGTTGTCTTTCTTGTTGTGACTTACTTTTGCGGGTGTTTGTGTGTTGGCCGACAACAAATGAGCCACGACTCTGGCAGGGTTTTCACGTTCCTTTCCAGCTTTCTTCCCAGCCCCTCGAATCCATTCTTCTGCCCAGGCATTCTTCCCAGTCGCGCTCAGCGTGTAGCAAAGTCTGCATTAGTCTATGAAAGTTACATTGCCGTCTTCGGAGGAGTTCCTTCTTTCATTCTTTGTCGGCGATTTTTTGTTTTTCATCTGGCTTTTGTTTGGCTCCTTGTTGCAGATTTCTTTCTCGTCCTTTTCTGTACGAAGTGGGTCACGGGGTCGTGGCGTGTGCAAATTGCAGTTGCCAGCGGGAGCGGGTGGCGTTGGTTTGTGTGTGGTTGGAGGTCCTGCGGTTGCACTCGCTGTGCGTGCGTCGACATGTCGACTTTACATTTTCAAATAATTTCTGATTAAGCATGGGAGTGGGCTACAGGCACCCCACTCGGAAAATGCTATGAACCCCGCTGTGCGACAAAAGCAATGGGTGCAGCTACCATCTGTCCCACACTGAAATATAATTTTATAAAATACAAATTGGTATATTCTTGCAAAATCTGAAGAAATGTCTTGCTACCGATCTTCAGAGTTGTGAGTTCATATCCCATAGAGAACAATATAACGAATAATAAATAACAATAAATAATTTTTGTTTATATTTTTATTCCAACTGTGAATTGATATTGATCTGTATTTCTTTAAGTGTGCTCTCTCTTTTTTTCTATGCTGCTGCTGTCTCACTCTTTCTCTTGGTCTCTTCAAGGCAACATGCTGACATATTGCGGGGCATAATTTACCGTTGCTTTCTCCTGTTATTTCTCTTCTTCTTCCGCCAGTGTCCTGCGCTTTTTTCTGATTCCTCTTCTTCGTTGGCCGCCTGTCGCCGAGTGCAACTAATTTTTGTTTGTTCACGAAAAGCCACAAAGATTTATGCTTGAGAAATTATGCTTTAAAAGTTGAGCATATGTCTTCGTTGTTTGCTCGCCGTCTTAAGTAATTTAATATACTTTAATGCCGGCTCACTCCAACAGCTTTCCAGCACCTAGCACCTACCTTCCGTCTCGCTCTGGCCCACGTGCATAATGTATATTTAGTGTATGCGCATATAAAAGACATGCATTATGGTAGCTAGAGGAAAGGGGATAGACGTAGAAGGCGAAGAGCGGCGGGAGACACGGCAAAATGTTCATAAAAATGCAAATGTGCAAAATGGTGCGAGGGAGCGGCAGAGCGGTAGAGCGGGAGAGAGCGCGAAATCATAATGAAAGAGCGAGCAAACAGAAAGGCGAAAACACACATTCGGGCCAAAGGTTGTTGCGTGCGGCTGTGTGTGTGTGTGAAAGCGCGTCACTTTTTGCGCTGACATTTTAAGTGCATCTTTGTGAAATATTTAAACAAAGAATAATTACACACGGCATTACGAACTTAATGCGGCTGAGTGCATGAAATACTCATCTCAACGTAAATGAATGTATGCTCCCTCCGCAAGTGTCAGTGCGCTATGAATGCTTGTGTGTGTGTGGGTTTACAGGGCAGCAAGGTGAAGGTAATCCGAGAGGCGGCTTAACTGGCTATTTTAAGCTAGGTGATCTTAGTTCTTCCCCTTTTCTGTAAAAATCAGTACTGTTAGAAAGGAGTAGAGGAGGGATATTATAGAAAGACTTTCCAATTTCTTATATTCTTCGTTTTTCCTGTGGCGACCTACTCTCTCTCACTCTTGTTGCAAAGAATGCTTCGTCTAAGCTTCGGCTGGACTTCGGCTGGACTTCGATCGGACTTCGGCTGGACTTCGGCTGGTTTTTATGGTGTTCAGCTCTGGGCACTACTGTTCAAACCCACGACTAACTAATAAAATGAATAAAACAATTTATAATGAATTGTTCTATGACCTCAACCATTTGCATTTCCATTCGGCATAAGTTCTAAAGGCTAATGACTATATATCGGGTTAGTACAACAATTCGGCCATCTATTTGGCATGTAAAATGTTTTTATATTAACGCTAGGCCGTACAAATTGGCCAGCATGTTTGGTTGCAATTGCATTTTCCGAATGCCGAACTGAATCAGTTGGACATACCTTCCTACCTTCACCTCCAGCCCTGGGGCGGGGAGGTTGTTGTGACAAGGACTTCGGGATGGTTACCCATGGCTAAGCCAAAGTTATGGCGATTGCAGTTGGAAATGCACACACACGCGCGGGAAGGGAAAATCAGTTCGAAAATTGAATTCGAATGCAGCTGGCAGGAGGGGATAGGGGATAGGGGATAGGGGGTCGATGGGGGCAAAAGGGTTCTCCAGATTGGGCCACTGGCATACCGAGAACTCAACTGGAACTCCACTGGCTGAGTGGACTCGAAGTGACTTTGTGCTTGCCATTGACTAAAACAAATGGGCTCCACAACATCTTTTACTGTCAGCTGCAACTTGTCGCCCTGTCCATTTGTGTGTTGTGTGTGTGTGTGTGTGCCACACACCCACCACCCATCGACCCGACCCCTGCTCCGACGGTATATAAATAAAATAAATATTTATATTGAAATGCAACGCAATCGAGCGCAACAGAATTGAATTTCAGAGCTTTGCTTTTGGCTTTTTGTGCCGTTTGCCTTTCGGCTTTTGACTTGTCCGCAGCTACTTCTCCGGAGTCCGAAGTCCGGACGGCAGACAAAACTGGCCAAAGGGAAAAATAAAGATGCCAGGATCGAGAGATAGAGCGAGATGAGACGGCAGCGATTTTAGTTTCTCAAATTGAATTTCGCCAACTTTGTTTGGCATTTAATTGCATTGCAAGTTGCGTTGCAATTCCAATTGATTCCGAATGAGCTGAGTGCTGCAGGTGAAGCGGCGGCCCCGAAAAAACAGAAAGACGCCCAATCCCATTCAATTGGATTGTCCTTTAAAGCGTAATGCCAAATAGTTTTGCTGTTAGTTAGTTGACACAACTTATGTGAATTTAACATTGTTTGCTTACTTCACCTGACAGCTTGACTGAGCAAACTGAAATGGAAAGACAAACTAATGCAGTGATTGCCGGAATACCTACGATTGTGGGACTTCTGGATAAACTATTAAATACTCAAGCCCAACTCAAACGCTGCAATTTATTAATTTTATTGGTTATTTGTCAATTATGTATTTGTGGTTTAATTTACGTTTGAACAAATCTTTAATGTATCTGAAATTATTAAAATGTTAATGGTTTTTGTCTTAATAAATACAATGAGGATTTTAAATGAACTAGGAGAAGTTAGGAGAATTATCAGCTTACGTTAAATGGTTGGTAAATGATGCTGAAACTTCTAATCAAACTATTAAATACATAAAATCAATTCAATTGCTGCAATTGATTAATTTTATTGTTTGTTTATTATTTATTGGTGGCTTAATTGCCGTTTGAACAAAGTAACTTAAATCATTAAAATTTGAATGGTTTACGTGTAAAGAATTACAAAGCTGATGTCAATTGAATTACTTACCATTAAAAACTTCTGGACAAACTATAAAGTACGTAAAGTCAACTCATTCGTTGCAATTTATCACCTTTATTTGGTTATTTCTTATTTATTATTTATTTGTGGCGTAACTTACGTTTGAAAAAACGTTTAGTATATCAGGAATAATTAAAATTATAATCGTTTACATTTTAAGAACTGTAAAGGCGATATTGAATGAACTGAAAACTGAGTAATAGCAGAACTATAGGCAAAAATTAAATCCTTGAAGAAAACCTGATGTATTTATTTTGTTAAGAACAAGGGAACTTATTTTGAGCTAGAACTTCCCCCTAAACACTCTAGGGATAAGGATTATAGGTCCTTTGTTCGACTTTCCACTGTCTGATATTCTTGTTTTAAAGGATTTCGCGAGAGACAGGAAGCGGAGAAATGTTTAACATACATTATGCAGTAGCCGGGAGGGAGGAATATAAAATTACATTACCTAACAAACAAAGCAACAAATTATCATTTAGATAATACTTTTTAGTGCTTTTCAGCACTCCCATCTCTGTGGCCGTGGCTATCCCTGTCTGCCAGCCTTTCACTTACCTAACGCATGGAAATTTTTTTCCATCTGCATGCATTTTCTTTGTGATACCCCCCAGCCAAGTGGAGCATATCAGGCAATCAGGTCGCCGCCGCCAATGGAATTTTCGCCGGGATACCCGGAATACTTTAGCCCATTTCTGGTGCGTGGTAAAAGCGCGTAAAGTAAAATGTAAGTGGCATGCATGGAAATAAAAAGCACAAGAGGCAGGAGGAATGTGGCGCGGAATGGGGAAACATAATACGCGGAATAACAAAAGCGGAAAAGTGTGCAAAAGCTGTCTAGAGGAGCTGCCAGCCAAGGAGGATAAAGGATGGAAGACGCTTGGCAATGCAAATGCTCCTAATGTTCGCTTTATGTCTTTGTTTTCGCTCCTCAAACGGAGGAGTTCTTTCCCCGGAAAATAGGAGTGGTGTATAATATGAAGCAGTACATCAAATTGATTAGTGGTAGAAACTGCAACAGCAGCAGCGACAGCAGCAGCAGCAGCATCGCTGCCTTCAACTTTTACGAATACTATTTTTGCAGTCGCAGCTAATTATTTGCATATTTCTTTTACCTGGCCTGGACGTGCGACAAGAACTCCGGGAGTTGGTCCTAATTTGAAAGGTTTTTCTCGACTCGGCACTGGGGGGGCTCTTGCCACCACCCGCACATCGCTGACAAATGCAAATGTCAGCAGAGTGTTGGCAACTTTTTCATTTTGCAACTCTGCCAGGACTTGGGTTTTGCAGTTGTCATTTTGCGTTGCGCAAATGTCAAACTTATAGACGCTAAGCCACGTGCCAGATGAGGCCAGAGACCCCGGCATCCGACCGCCTCACCTTTCGACTACCGTCTTTTTCCATGCCCCCGCACTTGCCACTTTCCACTTTCCGATTTTTCCCCAACCACCGCTGCGTGGCATGCCAATGTTGCACGTTCAAATTAACTTTAATGAACCCAGTTTAGTTGCAAATGAGTTACAGAACTCGAAAAACACATCGAGACGTGTTTAGAGGGCATTGCACAGAAGGGAGCTGGGCCATTATTATGTTGGCTCAGGTGATTTTAAGCACAGATGGGCTGATACTGAGGTCTTTTTTATATTACACAATTTTTGCCACAGAAACTTAAGAGGTTTATGCGGGGGCAACGGTGGAATAACATAGAGAAACAAAGAAAATCTTTAAAGTTATTACTTTTGTAGCTTTAAATAATCAAAAGATATTTTATCTGGGATTTTTGGTAAAACAGAAAGAACGGTGGATTCGAAATCAATTTAGAAGGTTTGCTATTTTGCAATACATTTATGGCCTATGCATTTTATACTTTATGTTATATCATTAATTGCATTCATATTATGTTAAATGTTTTTAAAATTCAAATTATCTAAAGCTTCTAAAGTTATCGTTTCCCTGGCAAAAATCAATGAACTTCTTGAAATTATAAGTCCTTCCAAAAATGTGAATCGATCCACGGATGCTCCTCAGGAAACCGTCTACCAGCCCAGCCTGTCATCCCAAAGGAGGGGCCAGGGAATAGCTTTGTAGAATTTGAATTTGAATAAAGGCGAAGAAAATCCCAAATATGTACGAGTATCTTGTATCAAATGTCAAGTTTCGTGTTTGTGACAGTTCAAAGATTGCAAAAATTTCCACACCAAGGTGCGTGCGGCGAAAAGTTTTGTCCGCAAATGCCGACCGGGCTCCGCCCACCGAAATAAATATTCTTTGTTGAAAAGGACATAAATAAATATGCGAAAAATATCGGGACAGAGGACAGGGACTTTCACTTAGGCCGACTGCCCGACTTCCATCGCCTTTTACTTTCTGACAGTCATGCTTATTTATGGCCCCGCGGCCTGAGTAGGCCCTTTCCCAATTTGCCGGGATTTTTAAGCCGCGCCAATTTATTGGCCGACTGTGTGCCGATTAGCCAAATATCGAGATTATGCCTAAATCAGCATCGACAGCCAATCCAATTTCCTGGGCCACGCGGAAAGGCTTATGGAGATGGTTCGTTGACTCCGACACCGACACCGCCTCCGTCTCCGCCACCGACTCCTGTGTGGGCTTTGGGCCAACATCCAAGAAAAACAGAAATTGAAATAACACCAAAGATAACCAAGACCAATGGCGAGGGGTGCCAACTCACAACAGAAAAAAAAAACGTTGTGTGAAAACCGCAGTAGCAAACTGACAAAATGACTCTGCGACCGACGAACCGACTGGCCGACCGACTGTTTTGGCCAGGTCTGGTCTGCTCTGCGGTTGCGGTCCATGTGGCAACAAATGTGCATGTGGCAATTGATTTATTCAAATGAAATCACAGCAAGAAAAGCTGACCGAAGAGAAGTGGCCCGGCAGCAGGTAACTTATGCACTTAGGCCAAAATAAACATCAGGCCGGCAAACCGCACAACTTAACTAGAACATATTCAATGCATACATTGCAGCGAATAAAAACTTTATTTTATGCAGTTATATTTTTAAAGTCTTCCAAAGGGAAATAGTGTGACTTCTGACTTTAAATCAGTGGTGCCCAGAGCCCTGTATGGGAAGCTGGGAAGCACAGAGTAAAGTTGAATAGCTATTTTCTATGAAACAATGTTACCTATCTTTGTTCTGTATCTTACTAAAAAAAAATGGAATTCTAATAATCTTTATTGCCTGGGCACATGATCTAGGTATTATATGCTTATTATTATTCAATTATAATATAATAATAAATAAATCAAGTAATCATCTTTATATATGAGGAATTTACTTTTGTATCTATCTATCTTTGAATTTTTCTAATCGATTCTTTAACTTACCTTTCTTTATTAAAAAATACTTTTATAGTTCGACAAGATAATTTTAAAAACAAATTCATTTAAATTTAAAGGTTGCAAACCTGCAGGTATTTATTTTCATGAATAAATAATTGTTATTCAATATTAATATATGGTTTTAGCAAGAAGACTTATAGCCATTCGTTTTTCTCGTATCTTTAAGAATGCTTGTTTGTTTTGTATAAATTAATCCATTACATTATTTGATTTATAATTTATTTATTACTTTAAATGTAGAAAAAAAGCTAGAGCGATTATACTTTTTTCTTTTATTTACAATTAAACAACAACGAAAACAACTTAATTAATTCCGTAATGTTATAATGTTAATGTTATATTATATTAAATTTCTGCTGTGCGGTCTTATACTCAGTTTTCCTGTGTCATCGCAGCTCATATTAAATATTGCGAGCACCTCATTCGTTCGTTTGGCAATCAGTTTTTGGGCAAATATTAGTTTGTGTTTCTGCAGAAGTAATAAAAATATAAACACTATGCCTGCAACGCTAAATTCAGGGTGACTCCAGAGGGACTCTGTCAGCGGGACGGTAGTGGTGCGGGGATCCGAGAGCCAGGAACAGGCTCCAATGATTGTTAACTTGGCCATTAACGATAGTATAAGGCGCCAGCGAAATGTCAGGGGGCGGTACGAGGAAAACACTTCGGTGAGACGTCGCTCAAAGGCCTTGAGATCTTCGTAATCGCTTGTTTCTTTCTTTCTACGCATTTTCAAACTTAATATTTATCAATTTCCCAATCTTTTGTTGTATTTTCTATTTTAATGTTTGAGATTTTGATGGGATTGTCGTAGTATTTTACTTGTTCGTTTTTTTGATATTTTAAATATAAAATGAATTCGATTTAAAGTAAATATATAATAATAAAAGTTTACTGTATGCCACTCCAACCACCCAGAAGACCACTCCAACCCCAGGCGCCGACATGGGCGTTGATCCAGTTGCGGAAGGCACTCACACTTGTGTAGACCCCCGGGTAATCGGGATTGGCACAGCCCAGGCCCCAGGACACAATACCGTAAAGTTTGCCGCGAACTCCAGAGATTCCTCCTTCTCCTTCATCCTCTTCAGAGGGAAATCCCACCAGCGGTCCGCCGGAGTCTCCCTGACAGCTGTCGTGACCGGGACGCGCGGCGCAGATCATTCGCTGTGTTATGGGTAGCACCTGGCGATAGGCACGTCGGCATTGCTGCGACTCCACCAGATCCACGTCCACGAAACGTAGTTGCTGTGATACCCCCACCTCGTCGTCGCCGCTGCCCACACCCTCCTCCCCCTGGAGGCCCCAGCCGCTGACCAGGAGACGAGTGCCAGCCGTGGGTGGATCCATCTCTGTGGCCAGGGGCACCGGCTGCAGGTGCTCGGTGAAATTGAGCCTGGCATTCAGGATGAGCAGCGCCAGGTCGTTGTCGTGGCTCTGCGGATTATAGCCGCCGTGGGTGATCACCTGCCGCAGGCTGAGCAGGTGGCCGCCACTCGCATGCTCGCTGGAAGCCACGCGGACGCTGTAATCCTCGGGGCTGTAGGGCACCTCGAAGCAGTGGGCCGCCGTCAGCACGAAGTGGTCCCCGATGATGGCTGCCCCGCAGATGTGCTGGCCATTTACCTGCACGGAAGCCTGGTAGGGAAACTCTGCAATGGTGGTCGCCTCGCCGCCCACAATCCGGCCGGGATTGGGCGTGGCTTGCACCAAAGATGCAAGCAGCATCGCCGTCGCCGTCACAAAGCTCCGTGAAAATCCCGTGGAATACATCTGGCTGTCTGGCTGAGGAGTACTTCCGCGTCGTAGCTTTATATCGGCAGGGCGTCGGAACTTATCGGTGGAGAGTCAATAGCTCGGCAATAATGTTTGACTGAAGTTCATCTTATCGCAACTATTTGCTTGTTCGCCGCGGTGTCAAAGGCGTCTTATCTGACTTTGACCCAATAACCTTGGAGGCGGCGAAATGTGACAACCAAATGGGGTTTCGTAAATATCAGCGCAGATATCAGTGACAATATCAGTGAATAAAGAAGGCGGCTTAAGTGGGTAATATTGGCTATTTAAATATATCGTTAAAAGGGCTATATATATGGTTATATGTGACATCATTGATAAGAAGGTGGTTTAATCTACAATTACCTTTTTCCTTAAGTTCTTAGAAATAACTTTTACACAGATTTACCACAATTTAGATCTTTTTCCCAAAGGAAATGAAACCCAATTAGATAGGCTTTCCAATTACACACAATTCTAAAATTAAGTTAGTTAAGCCTCCGGAGAAAAGGCCATAAATATGGTTATATGTGACGTCTCTAAAAAGAAGTTGGTTTAACCTACAGTTATCTCTTCTCTGTAGTTGTTAGTAATATCTTTTACACCTATTCCGTAGTCATTTCATTAGATCAGCTTCCCAAAAGAAATGAAACCCAATTAGATAGGCTTTCCAATTACATAAAATTCTAAAATTAAGTTAAGCCTTGCGAGAGTAGTCTCACAAATCTCCGCTTGAGCGAGGATAAGGGCCATATTTCATAGTCCGTCGGGGTTCGGGGGGTGTAAGAGTTGATTCAGATTCAATGAATATGTTAACAACTCGGTGTCGGGCCAAGCCGAGACATGTGTATCTGCATTATTTGCATAGAGTCAGTCAGTCTACTATTTCATTATGAGATAAAGCAACCTGCTCGACGAGCAGTAACGGCAACAACTTATTAGCTTAGACAAAAATGAATTGCATAAATATTTAAGGCCAGGACGGAGTCCCTCCACTCCAAGACAAGGGACAAGATACATTTTACAGATACTGCGGGCCAGGCAGTAAAGCCAGCCAGCAAGTTGGCCAAGTGTCAGTGCGGGCAGGCACTAATTGTTTCATTTTGCCTGCCAGACAGTAAACAATTCCAGAATCCACAAATATATGCACACACTTACGAGCAATGCAACGCAGCTCTCCCCCCCATGCAGATGTTCGTTCGGTTTACATTTTAACAAAATTCAATTTGCTGCTGCTGACACATACATGAGGGAGAGCGAGGAGTCCCTTCGCATGCTAATTGCCTGGCCAGCAATTAATTAAACATGGCAGGATTTAATAAAATGCAGGGCCAGGGCTTCCTTGTATTTCCCGATTCATACATTATTCAAGCATATCCACAAGAAAGTGAAAGAATAGCTGCGATTGCAGCAGTTTTTTGCTCGCCTTTCGTTTAATAAATGCGAAAATATTATAAATATAAATACAAGTAAATAAATTTATATGGAGTCTTGAGTTGGAGTCTTGAGTTTTTTTAATTGTATGAAAAGAATGTCTTAAAAAATGCAAATGTAATTTTAATTCTACCTTAAACGGTGCGTATACGTAATATTTATTTTACCTCCATCGCCTTTGTTCTTGTGTAGCATTTAATTGTGGAAATTGTTGCAGTTAATTGTGTGTAATTGAGAAACCTCTCCGAAAATTCGTCACATAACTCTCGACAGGACATAAATCTTGAGTGGGGGAAGGCCGTGGAGTGGTAAGGACGTGGAGTGGGGGTTAATTGCAGGGTAAAGAACATCAATTACCAAAAAAGCAAGAAAAAAAAAACAAGTGAAAAGGAAAGCGAAGGAAATGCTCGTCTTGCCGCAAACTCCGCACTCTTGGCCCATAAATTATGCAGTCAATTTTTTTGACTTTATTATAAAATGCGTGTTTATTATGCCATAAAAGCGAGAGCGAAGCGTGGGCGCCGAAAAAGTGTTGAAAAGTGTGGTAAAGTGTCAGTATTAAGCGTGAAATTAATTACAAACGCTTACTTAAGTTAAATATTTGAACGAAGCCTTAGCGGGCGACAACACGGAAAAGAAAGGGAGCCCCAAGGCAAAGTCGAGTACTGGATTCGGCCGGACAGGTCTCCTTTCACTCGGCCAGGACCTACAGAAGTGGAGCTACCGTAAGGCGAGCCACTTTGTCAGCCGAAACTCAACTCAGCTCGACGCTCCTCGACATCACTTTGCCGGGAGTCCAAAAATATACTGCTACACTGAGCAAAAATAATAGATTATACATGCCCTTAAAAAAAATATAGGATAAAGGAATATCCAATATAAATATATGTGGGGTAGTGAAATGAATAGTCGGAATATGTTTAGTCTATATTGTATCTTTGTTTTTCTTAAATATAATTATTTTTACTTGGTCTCCTTTTTTTCTCTAAGTGAGAACTCTGCCCGCTTCTTTTCTACCCTATTTTTATGGGTCTTTTTTGTTTGGCTTTAAGCGCAAGTTGAACATTTCATTTGTCATGCTTTTTGCTGCTGCTACCTGGCTTCCTTTCCTTTTCAGTCGGACATCTCGCTTCCTCCCACGCATATGTTGCGCCCAAGTTTTTGACTGATTGCCGGGGACAGCAGCAGCAGCAGCACCACCAACAACAGCAGCAACATCAGCAGCAGCAGCGGCAGCAACAGCGACATCGAAGAAATGCTAAAAAATGTATGCTAACGGCAGCGATGGTGGCATTGCTAACGGTAAAGTGTTGCAAATAGCTTTTTTGCGTTTCTGAATAATTTATAAGATGTGTTTACTCATGAAACCAAGTGACTAAGTGTTGCCACCAAACGGAGGATGAAGAGCGGCAAAAGTGGCAAGCGAGGCGGTCGGTCAACTGATGGCTTGGCAAATGAAACACGATAATTTACTTAGGTGCAATGCGGTTCTTGCCGCCTGTTTGTGGGCGGGAACTTGAGATATTGCTGCGAATGATTGGATCCTTGCTGGCTTCGAGTGGCAAAGAAAGCTTTTATCAACAATCTAAATAAGTTATGCGTACAATCTGCCGCTTTGCTGCAAGGACATTGAATCCCAGCCCACACACACACATACACACTCGACAGCCATTTGCTAATTGTGCTCATTATCTGCTAAATGTGCGCAAATTTATGTGACGCACGCAGTTGCCTCACCAACTGATTTGATTACCCGTACGTGTAGCGGCGAGTGCCTGGCCACCGGTGGCAGGTGGAGGAGGCGCCACCAAATTGAGTCGCTGCTCTACCTGGGCCCAAGACTTGCCGAAAAAAAGGCTCATAAAACATGTAAAATGGCAGAAAAAAAGAGCACACCCCACACTGCACACACATCCTTTGCCTCACTCCTTCGTCCTGCAGAGGAGGAGCTCATTAAAAATTCGTAGAGCGTTCTATTAAATGTTCATGTTTTGCATAAAAATAAAGCTACCCGAAAAAAGTAAAAAGAAGGAGCCGACTCCGGCTACAATGTGCTGAGCGAGGTGGGGCATTTTATAGGCCATAGTGTTCAGTGTGTGCTCTGCGGCTTGTAAATTCAATTGATTCTGTAATGATGCCGCATTTTAATTAACCAGTCGGAGGGCAGGCATTTGCAATGAGCCGCAAATTGTGTAAATACTTAAAGTGCAAATTGAAAAGCAAAGGGAAACAAGGAGAAGACACTTACGGAAACAGCTGTGTTACATTTTAATTCAGTAACTTTTTAGAAGTTTGCTTGAACTAACATAACTATTGCCCAAAACAACCCTCCTAAACTATTGGTTTTGTAGCTACCGAATATGTTTTTGTTAGGGCAATCAAACCAATAATTTGCCAACAGGAACAACAGCAATAACATAGATATACCCGTAAACTGCAATAAAAACATATAAATCAAATCACAAAAGCCACAAAAATAGCCAAAAATCGAGGCAAGCAGAGGGTTTTTCCTGTAACTCAACGACTAAGCAGGAAATGCCATTGAAAAACACGTAATCACATAGACCCAACATACAGGCGGCAGATACACAGCTATACACAGTCCTGATGGCCAGCGGAGAAATCATAGAATTTCATTTCAATGCTTATCATATTTGTGAATTTTTTTTTTTGCTATTCCTGTCGAACCCGGGGGGGTCGAACGGTGGTCAGCGCATACAAATGCAAAACGGAAATGACATGAGGGATAAATCAGGAAATTGCTAAACATCAAATAAAGCTGATAGCGTAACTTACATACAGATATGTGATGTACACAGGATCGAAATCGAAGCTCTTGGCTTCGTCGGCGATGTCAACAATTCAAAATCATTGCAATGATGACGGGGCAAACAGCTGTGGCAGTCGCTGCTGTGCAGCGAAAAATTCAATTTTGCAATATGACATCCGGCGGCGGGCATACACACACACACACACACACATATATATATCCCTGCCCGTACACACGGCGTATACTTAACGCCGCAACGCCTGAGTCAACAGGCCCCGCAGCGATTGACATGCCCCCATTGTTCGACGGCTTTTTAACTGCTAATGTTACGGCTCCTGCCACCGCCACTACCAACTGCTTACGGCTGCCGATTGCCGACTGCCGACTGCCGACTGCTGACTGCTGGAAATTGCCAACTGGCTACTGGATCCTCTGTCCCGAATCCTGGCCAGCTGCAACGCTGCAGTTTTCTGTCAAACAAGGGCTGGCCCTCGCTTTGGGGCGCTGCGCTGGAGTTCGAGCTTGTGGCGTTAGAGTCAATAGCGAGGCGTACGGCTCGGGCCAATTATGGCCATGGAGGCCTGGCGAAATTTCATAACAGAGATGGCCGGAATTGATTCCATCCGGTTCGTAATTATGGTTAATGTATCTGCAACTGCTCTAGCTATTACGTTGGATTACATCACGTAAGGTCATAATGTTTATATATTATTATTTAAACTGTATCTCAGAGGTACAGATATTGAACTGCATGTGCTTATAAGGAGGTTATATACTAAAGTGCTACAGAAACCTCTAGGGGTTTTAAAACCCTTTAAAAAGTTTCCATAATTATATTAAATAATTTTACATCGTAAATAAAAATATACTGTGAATTTTGTACTTATTAAATATCATTTTAACAGGTTAGAAAACACCTAAATTAAATATTCTTTAAACAATATTAAGTTTTAGTTTTAACTTTTATTTAGATACAGCAACAGATATTTGATGACTAAAACGTAAGCAATACTAATGATTTAAAAGTCCTTCAAAATATACTCAGAAGAGTATATGATATGATAATATGATAATATTCCTATATTTATGTTAGTTTTTTCTACGATATATTAAATAATTTATTACAAGTACATTTCTTTCTACAAACCAAACAGTTAGGCTCTTTTTTTTATCATACGCCACTTGACGTGCCCCTTTTATTCAGTCGCCACCTTCAAGAGCAAACAACTCTCATGACAAAAAAATATAAAAAAAAATAAAATAAGCAGAGTAAATGGCACTCGAGCTGCGGCGCTTTAGAAACTTCAAGTGAAGCACGGCACAAATTGTTAGGCATCGCATTTGCCCCGCCTTCGCCCACTCCTCCGGCGTTGTCAGCGTGCGGCTGGCGAGGACGAGGTGGTGGAAAATTGTGCGAGTAAGCAGCGCAAATTTAATTACACTTAATTAAGTGCAAAAAATTCGTACAATGCTATTAAAATGTGCTTCAAAATGGCTTTGGTTTTATGTATTCGTGTGTATAAGTGTGTGTGGCAGCGTAGTTTGGCGCGGCGGTATGTGTGAGTTAGCGAGTGAAAATGTAGTTTGCATTTATTAGAACATTTTTGCGGCAGAGCCATAAAAATGCTTTGCTGTGCATTAACTCCTTTCATTTTTTTTCTTTTTTTTTTGGCCTCGAGCGATAAAGTTGTAGCAGCGGTGGAGAAATGTGAAAAGAGATTTATGCCTTTAATAGATGAGATCTTAAATAAGGTCATTTAACTCGCTGAATGGGAAATGTTCTTTTGAGACCTTCTAACCGAGCTAAATCTTTTGAAATGGAAATTACACATGGTCAAAGGAACTACAAAAATATATACAACTAACTTAATAGTAAGCTTAGTAAAGAAATAGTGTAAGTATAGGTATTAAATTTGATTTTGTGATTATATGCGAACCAAACAAAATACCAACAAATGTAAAACATAAATAGAGCCCTTAAATCGTATATTCATATATAAATATTACTGTTCCTTTAATATACTTTATAAATATCAAAAGAAATATTATATTATTATCATGGAAATATCTTTTAAGCAGATAATAATTTTTTAAAGTATCCCAAAACTTTCCATGATGTGATAAACACACTTTTATTTAAATTTTACAGACGGCCCTTGATTATTTGATTCGGCTTTTCCTAATTGCATTCCACCAATCGTCGTAGTTAAGGCTCTTGCTGTGCCAAAGTAAATTATGGTCTGGGGATGCTGAAATACCTTTTTTGAGGGCATTTAGATAGCTTGGCCGAAACAATAAGAAGCATTAAAAATTTTTTTTTTATTGTTTTCTATGGCGGTGGCTTTATGACTTATTCTCCTCCGCCGCGCTATTACACATAATTTCTGGCCGCTCCTGCTGGATATATATTTCTCTTATTTATGGGCGGCTGTCGTTGTCCGCTTGGCGCTGTTGTTGGTTATTTTGGGTTTAGCGCGTTGACAGCATGTGGCTGGAACGGCGGCTACTTAGCATCATCGCAGGATGCTGAATCCTTATTATCCTGCCACTTTCCAGTTGTCGGTCTTATGCTGCCTCCTCTTCGTCTTCGTCTTCTGGCCAACAACGAGGATGTTGTTGCTCTGGCTCTTGGCTCTGACGGCTGTTGTTATAAGCCGCTTTTAGCCGCTGCCCTGACAATCCGCGTCTGCTGCTACTTATTTTGATTAAATTTACATAATTTTCCTTGCCCCTACCCTCCACGTCATCTCCGCGCACTGTTCCCTTTCATTTAGTAGTATTTTTGGCGAATATTTATTTCCTTTGGCAGCGCTTCCCTTATCGCTGACCCATTAATGCATTTCCTTCGCCAGCGATATTTGCTCAATCTTTATGTTAACTCAATTGCCAATATCGTGTGCAAATATTTCAACAGCTTGCCACCGAAAAAAAAGAGGACTTCGTAACTATCGCCAGTCAATGCCACGCCTCCCATCGCCCATCGCCCGACGCCCATCGCCCATCGCCCATCAGAGAGCGCTGACATACAGACAGGCGCAAATACGTCAGTGGAGTGTATAATTTGCGCTTTGTCTGACTGTCAACACTTTTAACCCATTTTTGTTGGTTGTACATTTTGGCTATGCAGATGGGAATGGAGATACAGTGGAGATGGGCTTTGATGGAGCGGATATTTTTTATAAATTGTTATTTAATTTATGTTCAATGCCAATTATTAATCACGCAGAATATCGATTTCTTGGACATATATCGCCACGTTGAAATATCAATTTATATATTGACTTTCGTCATAAAATATCGATATGGTATCTATATATTAATATTTTCTCTCATCTTTACTAAGTAGTATATGATATTCTGTCTAAAAATTCAATAAATATTTAGATTATAAATGGAAGAAATAGTTATTTTATTTTTAAGCATGATTTATATATATTTAAATATTATTTTTACTCAAAAATGTACACATATTTGCAATTATATATAGTGACTTTATAAATCGGTTTGTCTTATGCCAGCTCGACTGTAGCTTCGGAAAGTGTACTTTTTTTATACTCTTTTGCTCTCCAGACTAAGGCTTTGTCTTTCTCTGGCTCCTACTGTGCTATCTCTATCTCCTCATATATTTCTATCTCTATCTCTATCTCCATCTCTATCTCCATCTCTATCTCAATCCAAATTCTAGCCCGCTCTTCTCTATCTGTCTAACACTTGAAGCGACCACAGTTGCAGTGCGTTGAGCATTAACAGTTTTTCCGTCGGTTCGCTCTGCTTGGGCTGCTGCTGCTGCTGCTGCTACTGCTGGCTGTTGAAATAATATTTGCGATCATAATGGATTTTGCCAATTTGAATATTATTACACACGCACACACAGGGAATTACACACTGGCTGCAGTCGGGGGCTCGCAAGGGCAGGCAGTCAAATTTTTCGTTCAAAGTTGGCAAACAATTTTCTTAAGTAGTCAACGCTCGGGGTAGTTTAGATTTTTGCATACTCGCTGCTGGCTTCGAGTATGTGGATGTGTATGCAGATGGGTTTTCAAGAGAACTTCATTTGCTGCTGGTGAAATTGATAAAAATTTTGACTAGTACTCGAGTGGCGGAGCGGGTGGAGCGAGCGGTGACCGAGTTAATAATGAAGTGCGTTTGCCAAAAGTTGAATTGCAAAACGGGGAGACGCAGAGCTGGGCGATGCAAAGAGGGGCAAGATCACACACAAAATAATAATGCCGATGGGCAAACAGTGTGTGGCATATTAGCTGGAGTTTGCCACAGACCAAACATGGTTCGCTTTGCCAACCAGCCAACCAGCCAACAGCCAACCAGCCAACAGACAACCAACAACCAACAACCATCAACCAGCCGAGCAAATGCAAACATCGGGCGCATTATCATTGCCGGGCAAATGACGTACTGAGATTAAATATTTGCCCAACTCTGTCTGGGCACAACAAGCAACACTGGAGCCCTAGTATCATCCGCCCTGTTGGCTGGCATTGCGCATACGACATGTAGCCCTTGCTCAAATATTAAAAAATAAGCAGTAAGCAGTGGCAACGGATCCTGCCTCCTCAGCTGCCTGGCAACTATGGCACATAATATTCAGTGCGTTTTATACATCTATTTCCTGGCCCAAGGCTGCCAACGAAAAAGCCAACAAACACTGTTGACAGCAGCAAAAGTAATAAAACTTTAGGCGTTGACTGACTGCCTCAACTGACTGAATGAGTGATGGACTGCCGGAGTGACTGACTAACTGACTAACTGACTAACTGACTAACTGACTCCCTGAAGCAGCGAGTGAATTTTTTCGAGTCGAGTCTCTTTCTATCTCTGGCAGTGAAATTCCATTTTGTGACCTTCAAAAGGTTGCACATAAATATTTGTTGTCGTTTTCAATCCGCTGGCAAGTCAACATAGAACCAAATATTAATGAGCTCGGGCTAAGAAATCATTTTCCCCAATCAGAGCTCCAATCAGAGTAACAATCCCTTTTTGTTTCGTTAGAGAAACTCTAAATTGTGCTAAGAAAGCAATATATTCAGCTAATGTCTTAACCCAAAACGCGGAAATGGCACGTTGACTCTCTGTCCGCCCGCTTTTATTTTTTTGTTCTTTCGCTGCTGCGGCTGCAGAAATTGACAGGAATAAAGCAAAATTGTAAAGGGAAAATTTGAAAATCCCGGGTAGCAGGACGGGAGGGGGCGATGGTGGCTCCGTGGAAATGGACATGCTATGCATGCTGAAGCTCTGTCGCATTTATTACCAGCGCCAATGTGCGGGGGCGGATCGAGAATCTATACTCCATACACATACATATCTCCGACTGCCGTTTGTCGCTGCGTATTGGTACGTGCCGAATGGCAACTGGAAAACTTTTTTAATTTAAAAAAATTTGGTGTTCTTTGCCGCTGACGAAGACGTCGGCGGATGAGGAGGGCGGGCGGACGACGACGCATGCGTTGCATTTGATACGCGGCCAAACTCAGCTCAAAAAAAAAAAAAAAAGAATACAACATATAAAGCAGCAGAGGACAGAAGAGAACAAAAAAGAAGAAAACCGAACCCGGCGTTAAAAAATGCGTTCCGCCGCGAGCTGTAAAGTTAATTTACAAACGAAACATTCGAACCGGGCTTTCGGGCCCGGGGGTCGTCCACGGCATCGGGTCGGATTCGAGCTCCAGCTCGGGCCGGAATCTGGAATCTGGCATCCGGATTGGGGGATGGGGGATGGGAATGGCGACCACAGCGGCGACGGCTGCGGCATAATAAATGCGAGCATAACTCTGATTCTTCGAATGCTCAACGCTGTCCCTAGCCGTTGCCCTTTATTGTATTTGACCTCGCAGCACGAGACCGGGAAAATGCGTGTGTAGCATAGTGTAGTCAGCTGGGACAGCTGCAGCGCAGGCACAGTGGTTGCAGTGGCAAATGAAACTAAGAAACACCTGAGGTTCTCAAGGGAATAAGGAGGGGATTAGTCGGTATTATTAAATAAATATTCTTCTATTCTATTTTATATTAAAAATATCTTCTTTATATACTTAATTTAAAAAGGAAATAAGACTTATTCCTAAAATATTAATATTTTATATTAGAGGAATATAAAAAATAATAAAAAGAAATATATAACAAATTATACCAAAACGATTATACCAAAACACTACAATCTGCAGTATGCCCAGATCTCACCAATTGCGAATTACCTAATAAACACCATAGTTGAAAATCTACAACAAACTATTAACTTTTTAAAAAGATGCAACATCACACAACTTATCTAAAAACAATATCTTTTCTGTTAGTAAATATAATGGAAATAATTTGTTACTCAATGTAAATACATATAATATCCATATATATATATATGTAAATATAATATAGGGCCGGCCGAAGTCACTGAAGCCACTGCCTTACTAAATAGTAATGTCTTAATTTCTAGACACTCCTGTAAGTACTAAAAATGTTATTAACTTTACTAAGCTTATGTATTAATATAATTTTGTCTCTTATTCTATAGGTTACTAACCACTGTTCTTTGGGGGAATCGACGGTTACTGTTATTGAAAAGAGCTCCTCATATTTCAAAGGGACAATCACGCGTATGACAGCCGCGAGCTGTCAATGCTGCTGCGCTCGGCCATTCGTTTGGGTATAGATGGCATCTCTGGCCGATCGGGATGGTCGGTCGCTGGGTGCTGCTGCAGGCCCTGCCGGCGCTTTTATTATTATAAGCCATGCTGTGCATATTATATTACCCAACAAAAACTGTTAGCACATGCTTCGGGCCAGGCAGGAACGGGGCCAGGGCCAGGGACATGGCTGGGGCGGAGTCTGTTCCAATTGTCACTTATAAATTGACATTTAAAATGTTTTTGGTTGTTTGCCACTGTACTGGTCGCTGATAACTGACCATATATTGGATGCATAAACTTTGAGGGCACAAAATTAGAATAAGGCGGGGAGCAGCGATATGTCAATAAAGTTCTATTTGACCAGGGAACTTAGAATTGGCTAATTATTTTCAATTGACCATTGGCGTAAATGAAGCTCATTAATCATCCGCCCCGTGTGATGGACCGCTGAGTAAACAAACCGACCATCGCCGATATTTGTGCTATGTTTGTTTTGGATTTAATATCATTAAACAATGAGATACGCATTGTGCGTGAATGCATGTGTGCGTGTCGTTAAAAATCAAACAGCCAATGTGCGTGACTTTAGCACTTCAATTATTTATAATTGCATAATGTTTACTCTGTTAAATGCGCTACTCGCTGGCCGCTGAACGCTGCCGTTGTTAATTTTAATTGAAACTTTTAATTGCATTTATTTTCTACAAACAAAAAAGCCGAAAAGCCCGAGACCCAAACCGCCGCTGCGGCCAAAGTTCCGACAACGGCCACAACACGAAAATTGTAAAAATAATAAAATCTTCAATCTCTTTCGCACTTTGCAGCTGTGTAGGGCAATTAAATGCATAACAAAGACTTATTACAACGTCTGTGTGCGTGTGTACACATTTTATTTAGACAACGGCACACGTCTTGCACACAATTCTCTGTTCGCAATTTCGCTGTGCAACGTTATGCAACAATTTGCCGGCCAAAAGGAAAATGCTGCATAATGAAACAATATTTACCTTCGTTAGCACTCAAAATAGTTTTCAATTTTCTTATGCTGCCATTCCATTTCGTTCCCTCTGCCATTGCAATTTCGAAGCCAACGAACCGTGTGGCTGGCAAAACGTACAACTTAAACTTAAATTTTAACTAAATTTGCGCAGCAACAAGCCAAAAAAAAAAAAAAAATAAATCTCGATGCCAAAATATGGCAGAACTATATGCAAATTATGCTGCAAGACAGGATCAGGAGGAGAGACATTTTGCCAGGGCAAACGGAGTCAAAGGGAGAGCAGCCACTCAACTTGGCAGTCAAATTTTCTTAACAAGCTTTTGGCCTAATCAAATAGCAGCCCAAAAACCCTTTTCTGGCTGCCCGAAGACATCTTCGTTGTCCTGCTAAAGACGCTTGACAGGCAATTGTCTTATGTGGCATGCAAATTTTTTCTACCATCTCTACACAGTGCCTTGTGAGTGGGTGTCGTTGTGGCTGTAGCTGTGGCTGCCCTGCCGCCAGCCCCGAAATTGGGAAAAATTAAAACTATAAACTATCTTTGGCGAAGGACTGCCTTGTCGTGGGGGTTATTGCCTTTATAATGGAGCCGCCTATGCATATGCATAAATGGGGGAAGATACTTTCGCACAATCTTGTGCAAACATTTGTGTTTCGTGCTCGTGGGCGGTGGGTTCATTGATGTGGAAACTTGATCAGGGCGGCTTTAAGTCCCTCAATTATTTAAAACTTCTTAAAATGTTCAAGAAGGAGTATACCAACTGAAGTTATTTCCCTATTAACTTGACTGCATTTTACAATTTAGAACAACAAAAACTAATCTATATACATTTTTAAATGTTTCTTCAGCCATATTTTAAATGTATTCCTTTTTTTATAATACATTTACTTTTACGTATATCTTTAATGATAAATATATAGCTTAATTCCAAGCCCAGCTATTGAAAAGGCATCAACCTCGAAACATGTACTTCTAGTTGCTAGTTCCTTATTACTTTGCGCCACCTTAGACCCATTATATATTTAAATTCGTTAGGAAAATGCCACCCGAAAGGCGTAATTTTCAATATCACTCCTGCCATGTTCAACGACAGCCACGCACAAAAGGCGAAAACTGTTCTGCCAAAGTTGTTCACAGATCTTCTCATCGTCGAGAAACTCCCCATATACACATTCCAAATTACGTATTGCTTGTAAAAGGCAAGAAGTTTTTCATAACTTTTCATAAGTTACGCTTATTTATACGAGACCACAATTTTGTACTTTGCATTTTCTTTATTTCTTTCAGCATTTCAGCTTCGTTTCTCCTTTTGGCATTTCCATCATCCTTTCCCCTTTCTTTTTCCTTTTATTTTCTTTTTTTTTGGAGGAGGAAATTGAAACTTTGCTACTATTTTGCATAATTTTCTTATGCAGAGCAATCCGCAGAGAGAGGGGAAAGAAGAGCAGCGCAGCCGGGGGCAAGTCGGAGTGCATGCAATTGAAGTTGAGGTGGGAAGGGAGCTGCTGGCAGGATGCGGAGAGACAGAAGAAAGGATGATGTCGACGCCTTGCCAAGAGGAAATGTCGCTGCGGTTGTGTGGCAAAGCCAACTAAATTTAGTATTTACTTACCACATCCTTTGCGGCTGCTCGTCCTTTTCCCCAACTCCGCCAGCACCCTCTGCCTTGAGGCCCCGGGCATTTGCATATGTACAATAAGGCAGAGTGTATCCATCGGATAGTTTAGTCAGTCAGTCGAACATTTCCTTTGCCGCTCGTCATTTCAGTTGCACAAATCCGAATCCAAGGGAATAAATGGTAGGCTATATCACGGCCAAACTGATGTGTTTCCGAATACATTTTACATTTTCCAAGGCTTTATTTTACACATTAGTTTTATTAAATTATAATTAAGTTTAATGAGTTCTTAATGCCAGATTGGCTGTGTCCCATGGGTTAACTTCCTTTTACGTATCAGAAATATCTGTATTAGTAAGCCTTAACATATGGGGAATCATTTTAAATTAAATATTATAAAAATAAGAATATAATTGCTTAAATATTAAAGTAAAATATCTTTCAATTTGCTATTAATAAAAGTGATGTCAGTTGTTTGTGGTTTGTTACAACATTCATCTTATAGCTTTATGCTTGAAATATTTATTGCAATTCGAAGAGTAATATTAAAGAATATAATGAAATAATATGATGCAGACTTGGCCATCTTAAAACTTCGTACTTTTTGTCCCTTTCAGAGTACTTTTCACACCATGGTCATTCACCTTGCCAAATTTGCCAGTCACTTAGGAACAGGCTTGTTGGTAATTACTTTTGCCATTTACTTGGCGCCTGTAAAACACTTGCAGACCGCAAAAGTGTCGCTGGCAAGGATGTGAATACCCTCGGGTTAAGCCTCGGAAAATGCACTCGCTGAGTGCCTGCCAAAAATGCACTCACCCAGATGAGTTACTTGTGTGTGTCTCCTCTCAATGGATATTTTTTTCTACCGAACGCAAGACAAATGGCGGAGAAAAAAACCGGACATGAATTAATTACAAGCTCAAGGCGCTAGAATCTGCTTACAAATCAGCGCTCATAAGTCAATATGCCAAATGCCAGAAATGCCAAAATATTCGCCAGTTGTCGGTGGACAGACGACAGTCGACAATAAAGTATTTATAGTGTTCTCTCCCTAT
The DNA here is from genome assembly GCA_008042475.1 of Drosophila kanapiae. Classification (NCBI taxonomy): domain Eukaryota; kingdom Metazoa; phylum Arthropoda; class Insecta; order Diptera; family Drosophilidae; genus Drosophila; species Drosophila kanapiae. The sequence goes on from VNJM01001276.1 coordinate 118,826, forward strand.
AGCGAACACGAGCCCGAACTCGTACCCCCGGCGAGTGGTGGGATTTCTCTCTGTGTGTGCTCTGGAATTAATTGAAAGGCTTTCTGTTTGTTTTTGTTTGGCCTACGTTCGGCTTGGCTTCGGAGTGATAAATTAATGTGTCGATTGTATGTCGAGGATTAAAAGTATCCTGGCCGGGGCTGGCTACCCGTGCCCTATTCCTGGGCCCTGTGTGTGTGTGATTTTTATTCCGCATTTGGCCTCAGTCCTGCCGGATTATGCGCATGTTTACAAGGTTTTGGTTATTTATTATTTTTGGCCATCTTGTTCGGTGTGGGCGAAAGGGAGGCCGGTTCAATCCGTAGTTTGTTTGCCAGTTGTTTTGCTTGGCAGGTTTATTAGTTATGCAGTTCGGTGTGCGGATTTGCTGAATTATTAATAAATAAACTGTATGTGTGGGTGTAGGGGTAAATCGTAAATGTATTCCGGAAATATCTGTGAAATAATTCACATAAAAAATTACTCAAAAACAGGGACCACTACAAATGAAACCTAGGAAAGCCTGAAGCTAGAAAAAATTACAACAAATATTTAAATAATGCTTAAACATTGTTTGAAGCATTAGCGGTTCACTAATCACATTTCCCAAGTGCCAGCCAGGCATAAAGTGTGTTTTTGTTGCGCATGCTGCTTCGAAACAAATTAAATAATTGGCATGACAACAGCAATCGACAGACAATACACTGCATATGTATGTATAAATACCCCCGTTGTGTAGACACACACACACATCTGGTCGAATGCTATAGTTTAGGGCGTGGCAAGTGGAAATGCGAAGACATACGCCTAACCTCCCACCGCCCAAAGCACTCGAGCGACTGACAACAATTTCATTAGACGTGAAGCCAGCGCCCATGTCTCTGTCCATGTCCCAGTCACTGTCATCAATGTGAACGTTGTCCTTGCCATTCCAACGATTCCTGCTCCCTTACTCTATGTGCTCTATATGCTCGCCCTCTGGCCACCGCTGTCACGGAGCGGCATTACAAACAAAACTACTTAACTTACCACGATTACATGTTATCGCAAATTAATTGTCGGACATTTTGTTTTACTAACAACATGCGTCAATGCTGCCGGATGCTCGAGAAGTTGATAGCTCTCGAACGGTCTCCTCCACCTTGATTGCATTAATGGATCCGGAGGAGCTAACTGAGAGAGTTAGTACAAAGCGTTTTCCCAGGATGTGAAGATATTTAATGATGATGGATTAACAATAATTTAGTGCTACGACATTTTGCTTGGATTAACCAAAGTATGTGTCATAAAAAATAATCAAATTAATCAAACAGCTTTATTAAACTTTATTTAGAATTAAGAAATATTATAAGAGGGATCAAATTTGAAGCTCCTAGATCGTCACTTCTTGGGATTTTCTTTCATTTTATTATAGAAAGAAAGTGTGGTGGCATTGTGTATGGGTTTTTGGGTACAAACTCTTATTGATATAAGCTTTTTATAGTTAGATAGTTATAGCTTTTTATAGTTAACTAAAGGATGGATTTATTAACATAATATAACGTTCCTCACTTTATAAACGATCTGAATATCCTTGCGGCTGCATCTTCATAATGCTCAAAGGCAGATATCAAGAAAATTCATAGGTAAATAAATGAAATTGAAAGGTATTTTATTTGAAATTAATACTTGTTAATTTTCCTAAGCTTTAAGCCGAACATTTCATACTAAAAACAACTTAAATAGTTTGATTTGTATGCAAGTTCAATCTTATAAAATAATCTCATACTTATTATTAGGCCAACTTCCAGTTATATAAATTATTTTAATACAATTTCCTTGGCCGATTTGCACTGTTTGTGTGCAGTGACTTGTGGCAAAGTGGTTCGAATTGACCACAAATTGAAAAGGTTTGCCTGTGAGTTACGCATTAGAGGGTTAACCACTTGCCAAAGTGACAGAGCCCCCGAGTGTGAGGTTGTCTTCCTTCGGGGGCAAACTAATTAAAATTTTATGCTGTCGTGGAGCCGCAAAGAATGCTCCACACCATTTTTTTTTTTTCAGAACTGCCTTGGAGAGGCAGGCCCAACTTCTGGCCATGCAAAGTGGAAGCCGCCGCCTGGCTTAATGCATAATTACACACAAACGGTGTTCATTAAGCAAACGCGCCAAATGTTGTGGCGGGCAAGGTGCGAGAATCACGAATAGCTGGTCCCCCAGGTATGGGGCGAGCACCTGTCGGCCCTGGTATCCTTGGAGTTCCGACATCCTGCCGCCTGCAGCCTGCAGCCGACATCCGACATCGTCGTCGTCAAGTGCGTTTGATTTGCCGCTCGAGTTAGTTTGCACATGCTGCACTTGTTTATAAGTTCTCTAATTAATTTTTAAGTGCCGGTGCTAACTGCCTGAAGGACATGGCTGCAACCGGAGTCCTTAGCCGCACACACATGGAACGCTGCCGGAACTCTCCAGCTGCCAAGGTTTCCTCCGGCAGTCAGCTGTGGCTAAATGCTTAAAAAAATTATGTACATATGATTTGCTGGCCATAATGAAATTAGTCCTCTTTGTTGTGGGGGAATTTTCACCCGTCGTCGTCTGCTCAGTGAACGGTGAGTTAATAAGAGGCCCCGCTTGGGCCATCGGGGTTAAGGGACTAAGGAGGCATTGCCATGGCTTTAATGCTAATTTATTATCGCTGCCAGCGAAAATCATGTTAAATTATTCATGAAAATTTGCCTTTGAGCGGCACTTCAATTCGCGCTAATTAATAAAATTTGGATTCAATCGAAGCAGGCATAAGGCGACCGCCACTAAGACAACAAAAGCTCAGGGAATCGGTGCCAGCTGTGTCTGATGCGAGTCCTTGGTGCTGCGGCCGTGTTATCTGGCTGTTGTGTTTGTTATTAAGAAATAATCTACTTGTAAAATCTTAATTAAAGTTATTATAAATATGTATGAACAAGGCAGGCAGCGAGCAGCAACAGTCACGGCAGCAATGTCTCATACGCAGACATGTGTATTCGGATTTACCATTGCGGACAAGGTGGTAGCACTACAAATTATTCATCTTAACTACTGGGAAATAATCCTCATGTAAACTTATATATCCTTTTCATTTTTAATTTTTTTTGTTTACTTTTTAATGCTAAAACAAAACCACAAAATTCATATAGATTCCTGTAGCATTACAGTCTGTTTCAGTGAATTATTTTGTCAGTCGTTCTAGCCTCTAGCATAACAAAATTACTTATTTTCTGCTTATGTTTTTGAAGAAAATGAAATACTATCTTTTAAAATAGATATAAAATATAATAAATAAATAATAAATGTAAAATATCATTCAAAATATCACGAACAATTATGTATCAATACTTTAAATATCGAAAAATACCGCTTTTAAACAGATAAACAGATATTTGTGAAATAAATAAACTTTATACCCCGGGATTAACTTTTAGATAAGCTATTTAAAAAGGCAGTGAGAAAAGTCAAACTATATATATAAATATTTTTAAAACCAAAGGAAATCTTAGGGAAACAATGAAATAAGGTTCTATTTTCAATAACAATATTGAAAGAACTAAAAAAACTGCAGGTAATATTCTCATTAATATTATTAAACTGTGAAATTACTCAAATTGAACAGGTTCAGGAGATCTTTGGAGTGCTACTAGTTTGTCCGCTGCTGTACACATATTTGCCGTATATTTGTTTGTCTGTCTCGCTTGTCTGTTGTGTTTGCCTTCTTTCTCTTGGCCCGGCTATATGCCCTTGGCTCTACTTTCGACGTTAAATTGCGCAGCTGTTTGCTTTTCACTTTATATGTATGTACAACCCCCATTCGACCCCTCCTCTTCCAGCCTGGGAAAAAAGAAAAGCGCGTGGATGTGAGCAAGTGGCATCAAAAGTATTTGCGCTTTATTATGACAACTGACATTAGTTTGTTTGATATTTGTGTTGCTGCAGGAGCGGATGGGGGGACGGAGGCATCCCAGTCCCCGTTTTTTCGCCCGCCTTTCATGTGATAAGATTTAATTGAGTTGGCAAAAAAAAAAGAAGAAGAAGAAGGTGGGCTTGGGTGTAGTGGCAAGTGGGCGGCAGTGGGTTGGATGCCTGCGGGAATTGTGGGAAAAGTCAAGTGTGCAGATTTCTCTCGAGTTTGTTTATTCGCCCCGCTCGCACGCACACACACGGACACAAGCACTCCGGCACCACTCTTGGTTTTCAATAATCTCGATGAGTTTTTGTGCTTTTGAAGTCCTTAAACCCCACACCGCCCCTCCCCGGGGAGGCCATACGGGTGCGTAGAGCGGGCTGAGCGTGTTAATGCGATTTAATCAGCCCAAAATGCACAACTAATCAACTGCAGGAGATCAGCTGAAAACTGAATCGCTGTCGCTTTGCATGCGAATTGAAAAAGTTTTCTGCGCAAATTTTTAATGAAATAAATTAAAAAAGCTGTCAGCTGACTGTAAGTTTATATTAGGAATGATAGAAGAAGCGTCTCACGACAACAAAAAAAAAAAAAATAAGAAGAGAAGAGTCTTTCCAAGCTCTAAGGAATACGCTTAAGTGTTGAGTTACGCTAAATGGATTTCCGACCGGAGTTGCGGGCCGGGAGTGGGAGAAATATGTAAACTACTCCGGCTAAACTGTCAAGGCGAGCACTGCCGGGAAAAAGGACTCTGACAGAGGCCAAGGAAAACCCGAGAAATGCCATGAAATTCGATTAGCAACAAGCCATTAAAAGGGAGAGAGAGAGAGCGAGAGCGAGCCTGCCAGAGAGGGAAAGCACTGCAGTTAAGGATTTTAAAATTTATAAGATGCCAAAAAGTTGGACTGTAAGTTTTGTTGAATTAATTAGCGAAGATAGAACCCGAAAAAAAGAACTATACTAAAGAGCCGGGGATTCTAACAATAAGTGATTTATGGTAGCGACAGGAATGTGCCTTACTCTTAAATTAAATACATTTTAATTCAAGCAATATATATTTGCTTTTGTTACAAGTTTCACTGGTTGGAACATATTCATATTTCTCCCTGTTAATTAATTCAACTTAATGGGCCATTATTATATTCATGTTCCCCCATTTCTGGTAATGATTTCAAGAAAATTAATTAAATACAGCGTCTTCGTCTTCTCCTGCCAGTTTGTTGGCACTTGTGTCAAGAGTCAAGAGCACGGGTGAAATAAACAAACGAATACATGAGCAGCTTGCCTTTGATCTGGCCACACTTAGCAAGTAATATTTGCAAGTAATTGCTCTGTGTCAGCCCGAATATTCCACAAATATGTTATTATCTAATGTCTACACATGTAAATAGGCAAAGTTTTCATTTATCGCAGGGAGGAGATTCGCCAAATACTCGTAGTTGTAATTAAAGTTTTACACAGCCAACTTTTCGGCATTGGCAGCGTGTTTCGGCTTTAGATTGCCTTCCTACCTCCTCCTCTTACTCCGCCCCCGATGGCAATGCAAAGTTTTTTCCAAACATTTCTATAATAATGCGCCGTCAGGCAACACCCATACACACACACACACGCACTAACAGGAGCTGAAGGATCGTGGCAGGGCGAGGAAGGACGCACCGAAAACTTTTCGCTTATCGTTGCGGCAAAATGTTAATATTTGCCGAAACGCTGGTAAAAAGCTCACAGCGCTGTGTGTCTATGTGTAAATATAAACCGCATAAAATGGTAATTATAAAACTAAACGAGAAATCGTCCCGAAAAATACCGTGGCCATCCCGCTCCTTCCCAGCTATCTGTAATAGATTTGGCTATGTCGATGTGCAACGGGGCGTATGATTATTGTTGTTATAATTGCGAAGCGCAATCTCGCTGTCTGTTGTTTGCGTCCCACTCTCCTCGGGCCATTGTTATCCGCCTATTTTAATGACTTTCCTTCTCTGCCTTCTGATGTGTCGCCGGCAGTTTTGTGGTTTAATTCGAAGCACTTGCGGTGCGACATTCGTTAGCATATTTCAGCGGCGTTAGTTTTGAAATTCTCAGGTTAATTTAATTCGCGAGTCCCCCTTGGTAGCTGCTGTCCTTTTGAAGTCCTCTTTTTGATTCTGGGCTTCTGTAACTTAGGGCTATGCGATTTGCGTAAGAGGAACTTCTCTAATAAAATTGAGGCATGTTGTGTTTATATGTAACTTGGAAAATACAATACCTTATACGTAGACTTTAGGGAGTATCTACTTATGCTGCTTAATGTCAGAGTTTGATGAGCTTTAACCACTTTATCCATAGTATTGTCAGTAGAATTCTCAGCTTATTTTATCACAAAGCAAATATAATGAATATAATCTTCCCAAAAAATACTATCTTCAAAACCAAGCCTCTTCTCTGGTTTATAATAAATCCGGTCAGTTTCCTTTCTAATAAAACTTTTTAAAATGAAAATATATATATATTTTTTCTCTTCTATTTATTTAAACATTTCATTACGGTACAGTCCATATACATCCTGCACGAGGACAAATTTTATTGGGTATTTCATAGTTGAAACATTTGACTTTAGGGCTCCTTCTCTTGTTTTTATGTTTAATTTTATATGCATGCATGTTTGAGGAGCATGAAAAGCAAGCAACCAAGTTCATTTTACATTTCAAAAGAGCCTTTTGTTATCCTGCACACACACATACACACTCTCTCCGTCTAGCTTCGCCCCGCTGCCTTCTCAGCGTTTGTTTTTATGCATTTCTTTATGCTTTTTAGCATTTCCATTTATTGTTGTTTTTAATATTCTTTTGTTGAGGATTAAGTATTTATTATCATACGCACCAAGTATTTCCGACAAAAACAAATAAATGTTATACCAACACAGGACGGGAGATGAGTGTGTGTCAGTGTGTGTGGGTGGGCAATAGTTTTTCCTGCACTTTAGCTGACTAGCATAAGTAGTAGTTCTCTCCTCCTTTCGCTCTCTCTCTCTCTCTGGATTTCTCGTTGTGTGCGGTTTCGTGTGTGTGTATTGCCTTTACAATGGCCAAGTGCTTGCTCCATTCCCCCACCTGCCCCTTTCGGGGTTGGCAAGGCAACTGTCGTAAGCATTTTCTTGCTGCTTTCCACTTTCCACTCTCCACTTGCAATTTCCCTTGTTGGCCGCTCTAAAATATGTTTTATTATCGTGTAACTGGCTTGTTGTATTTTTTTTTCTTGCATTCATATGTGTTTGCTTTTATGAATTGCGGTTCTATTGCTTTGAATATGTACCAGTGTGAGTGCCCTTGCCTAGCTGTATGTGTGCGTGCGTGCTTACGTTTGTTTTTCTACTTATGGCCAAGATGCTTTGGCATTCATTCGGGTCGAAAGCTGATTAGGTTTGCAAAATAAATTTTAATGATTGTTGCCAAATGCCAGGGTAAGTCTTTATTAATTAAATGAAGAATAGAAGTTATTATATACTATCATAAAGGCTTTATGAGTTCCAAAGAAAAGAATTACAAATATCTATATAGAAAACTGGGATAAATGAGAATATTTGTGGTCTATTTTTTTACTGAAATAACTTATTACCTTCGAAACTAATAATATTTCAACTTGCGGTATTTCATTTGTTTGTATTTCCTAGCATTCTAGGAATATTCAAGATTTATTAATAAACTTTTAAAGAGTTTTTAACTTTACTCTTTATGGTTCTTATGTTCCTGCTGAGATGAGTAATAACATTGTTTTTTAGACTCCTTTATATCGCTCTTTAATAATGAAATTTTCGTGTTGAAATAAAAGAGGCTGGCGCCAGCCGATCGGCACTTAATTTGCATATGGCCGGCAAGCGGAATTCACTCGAATACATTGCGTATACGCCATGTCATGCAGCTTCTGCTGATGGAGGAGAGATGCGCTGACGAACTGGCGGACGTTCAATGTATCGGAAAATTGCACGGACCCAAAAGATAAAAAGAATAAAATGAAATCTTTGTCATAAAACATAAAAAAAAGAAGAAGCAAATACATTAAGGTTGTCGTGCCATTGTTTCTTTCGTCTGCCTTCGGGCGACAAAATAATTTTACAATACTGACACATTTTATGTTTATTAAATCAGTGCCACGGCCAACGGGCAATGGCCACTGGCCAACGGCCACTGGCCACCATGATTGGAGTAAGACCCGGCGGTGGGGACTCAAGGGTTCGCTCAGGAGCGGACCCCAATTTGTGCATGCTTCATTTGATTAAACATTTATGCTCAATAGCCGATGCGATGAGGCTGAGTGTGTGTGTGCTGCTGTGTGTTTGTGTATAAAATCATTCCATATGATTTACTCGGCAGTTCATCGGCGTCAGCGGCGGGTGGATGCAGTGCAGCGCATGTGTTACAGGCAAATCTAGTGACCCGAAAATTAATTGATTGGAAAATAATGTTTCGTGCATTTATTGATTCATGTTCATCCCTCACATGTGACCGGGAAGGACATCACATCTCCCCCGCTCCTCGGGCAGCTGTCCGGTTTTGGCCTTTCTGTTCTGATTTCTAACATATATTGTTTTTCGGCCCGTGTCTGCAATTGTTCTGAGGGGTCAATGGGTGAAGTGGTGAGCTGGAGAGCTGGTGAGCTGGTGAACTGGCGATGATGGTGGCTTCGTTGTTGCTTTCAATTTGGTTTCCGGTCAGTCCACTTTGGTATTTATCTACTTTGGCTTTTTGTTCATCATTATGCTGCTGCTCCGCCTGGTCGGGTGAGAGTGGATTTTATGCAAAATCCATATTCAATTTGGCAGCTGAACATCTGTGCAAATATCAAATATTGACTACAAATACGGGCCCTGCCCTGGACTCGAGTTCTCCGGCCTCCGATTTGGATTCGGCTACGACTTCGGATTGTGCCGTAGATACGGTCGAGTGCTGTTGCTTTTACATTAAATTGCAATTAAATGGGAATCTATTTGTCCTGGCCAAGTGTGCGAGTGTGTGTGTTTTTTGTATATTTTACGCCCTCATCGGGATTATTATTAAAACTGTGCTCGTGTTCGGCATAATTGCTGACTTTTGTAGTGTTTGCCAAAGCGTCAAGTTATGGTCTTTCCCTGACTTTCCTCGAAATATTTAGGTTTCCAATCCCAACACACACATAGACGGGTGTGAGAGGGCCAAAACAGACATAGTTATGTTATGGCCAAGGGAATGTAAGGCTTACATGTAGCTCGATGTGGCTTGGCCAAAAGCTTTCTGTTACTGTTAACTGGAAGCTGTGCTGCTCTTTGCCATCTTCTGAAAAGTTCTCTTAAATTGTAGAAAATGTGGAAAAGCTGCCCGAAATGTTAAAGAAAGTAACTGCATACTGGGAGTAATTAATTTTTCACATTTTAGAAATATTTTATATACTATAATTAGTCATATTACTTAAGTTTATGGGGGGACATCTAATTAACATGTTTTTTTAATTAAAAAATATTTATAAGTTGCTTCTAAAGTTAAGTTCAATATGTGATTAAAAAATTATGTGATTTGTTGATATTAAATGTTAGAAAGTCATAGGGCAGAAAAGGAAAGCCTAACAAGCGGATTTGAAGATAAAGTAATATATTTCCAACCTTAAATCAAAGTTCGTGAAATTGAAACCTTGATTACTTACAAGTATGTCACTAAATATACCTCAAGTACAAAGTATCCTTCGGATACGCAAATACCAAGGGTACACAAATTGATAATAGACGGACACACGTGTGCGACGAGCAGCAGCAGGCGAGGTCCGACTTAATTTGGATTTATGGCACACACATTGTTTTTCTCGAGTCACAATTGTGATTCAAGGAAATCATTCGTCCAGATTAATGCGATATATGTTTATTAGGTGGGCAGCTGGAATACTGCCGCATCACGCCTATTTGAGGGGTGGGACGGCGCCACACGCCACACGCCGCGCGGCAAATGGCGAGGCAAATTCAATTTTCTTCAGAGAGAATGGAAAGATTTCAATTTATAATTAAGTTAAGTTGCTGATAGCCGGGCGCAGAGTGGCGCTCGACACTCGGGACAAAGCCCGAGCTCATAATTGAAACCATGTCGAGTGAAAAGGGCTAAAAGGTTCAAGTGGCATCCACGAGAAAAGGCCACCAATAAAGTAATTAGGCGCTTAGTGTCCGAAAAATTTGCTACATCAAAGGGCGGGGCTATCTCTAATGCCCTAACCCCGTCGTGACCTCTTCTCCGCCCCCCACGCCCTATACCCCAGTCCAGCCGCAAAATTTTGACATTTCAGGCTTTTGTGACAACTTTTTGTGGGGGTGCAGAGAGGGGGCCCAACATTTTTGATGCCTGTCTGTTGAGGGGGAAAAATAAATGGTGCCTGAGAGTAAGAGTTCGTCACCAGCTTAATATTCAATTATTTCAAATAAAACAGAGCTTCTGCACAATGTTTTATGCTTTTAAAGTCGGAATTTATCCTTGCAAACTAGAATCTATAATGAGTACGTTTAGCGACAGAAATTTTCGAGTACTTATCGCTTATATTTAAAATAGTTCTAATAAATGAAATGTCGCAATCACCCAGCAATTACTTATTAATGGTGGACTAATTATATTCTTTATTAATGGTTTCAATATTTGTTTTCGGCCTGCACATATGAATAATTCATGAAAGAGTAGTTTTCAGTTGTGAAAATAAATATAAACGCATTAAGTCTTACTAATTTTCCTCCATTATTCTATAGTTACACTTTTAAAGAGTTTTTATTTGTTTTTTCTTCCTGAAGCTATGCCCGTTTTGCAAGGTTTTATATTTTTCACACTCTCCCCCTGCCCGGATATATATGCCTCCACCTATTCGATATAATTTGGAGATCTAACAAGGCACAAACTCGTTACTTCTCGTTGTTTATTTCCCATCAAGCGGTGCCCGAACAAAAAGATCAAAGATAAATTTCCAATTTTTTGTTGTTGTGCGTGTGTGTGTGGGTGTGTGCCTCATCAAACGCTCCAGAAATTCACTGACAAAATGCCACAGAAAGTCGAGGGCTCATGGGGCCGTTGTTCCGATGTCGAAGGTCCGGAGGTCGGAGAGTCATATGAAAAGCTTTTGCCATTATACCACGCTCATTGTGGCACGCTCGTTGTTGCTATTGTAGCGTTGTTATTATTGTTGACTTTACTGTTATTGTAACGCCGCATAGACGACACTTTCACAATGTTTTCCCCGTCATCTTGGGGTGGCGGCCACGGCTCCATTCGCTTTTCGGCTCTCGTTTCTGCGCTGACAGCTTTTGTTGGGCCCCGGCAAACACTTCACCGCGCACAATGCGCCCGGCAAATGAACGTGCAGCAGCGGGCCGCGGTATAAAAAGTCGGATATATATCGACTCCACACTGGCCACTCAATAACGAGCCCTTGACAACTTTCACCAGGCGACAACAACATCAGCGTTGAAGCAGGAGCCGGAGCAGGAGTCGGATCAATACGAGTGGCAGTGCCATGTCATGACGATTGATGCCAGGCTGCAATTAACTTTGGTCTAGCGAGAATGATGACAATTATTTTTTTTTGGTTTTTTTTCCGGGTATTTACTTTGAAGTTGGCCCCAAAAGGGAGCGGCCACTAATTAGTTGCGACAATTCGGGGCCCCAATAAATAGGCTAAGAAGGTTTCAATTTGCAGCAACAGCGAGATTTTTTCCAGCGATTTTGTCGGTATTGGTATAGGCCTAAGAACTTGGACACTTTTACTTGAATTTTCTACAAATAATATCCAAAATAATTATTATATATTATATGTTTAAATGGAATTTTGTTTCTACTTTTTAAAGGTTACTTTATGTATAAAGGCACCAATGGGTGTTGCAATAACATTTGTTTTCGTTAGTCAACATTTTTTTATGTCTTTGTCAAAGGCATTGTAATTTAGCCATGTTAATGTCCCTTTTAATGCTGTGGTATCTCATAGTCGAGCACACTCGACTGTAGTTTTCATACTTGATTATTTATGGAAAACCTGGAAAGAGTTTTTTATTATTCATGTATTTTGCAGCATTTTCCAAACGTTCTCGTTCGCCTAAATTCTATTTTTCAATTAATAATAATGTAATTAAATAAATTATTAGACTTTCCGATGATGTACTATTATATTTCTCATGAATATAAATCATTATATTTTAAATATGCAAAATTAGCTCCCCAGAAACACAATACTTAAGCAGATGTAGAATTTCAATTGTAAAAGAGGCCACACTTAAGGGACTAAATGATGTCATCTCCCACCAAATGTGTGCCAAAGCCATTTGTTTTTTATCTCTTAGCTAATTAGTTTTATAATTATGAATTCGCCTGTAATTTATCATGATATACTTGTACTTGTTGTTTGCTTTAAAGTCTCCAGTCTCCAACTGGAATTGCATAGTCCAGCGAGCAATTTGTTTCGCCTTGCTATTGATTGTCCGGCACTGGGTCCTTAGTCCTTATGGATGGGAGTAATGCTGGGGCCGCCACATGGGCGGCAGCCGAGCGCCGAGAATGCCAAGGACCTTCTGCAACGAAATATAAATTCCTGCCCACTCAAGCGCACACATTTAATGTAATTTTTTAAAAAGCCATTTTTTTTTGCCCGCCCTGATATACGCAGTCGGGGACGTCTATATATATATATATATTCCGATGTAGGTTCGTCAGGGTGTGTATTGTTTATCAGTGGCAGGCCAGTTGCCGCGTCAAGCGAGTGGCAGCATAAACAAGACCCGAATTTGTGTTTGAATTTATGACAGTTGCTCCGTACCGCCGCCTCCGCCTCCGCCGACACCTCGGCAGCTGAGCTGGAAAAGTGTCGCCAGTCGGACGCAGCGAGTCCTGGCGGAGAGGGTGAAACTTTAAAGCCGCTCTTCGGCATATCGCCTTGAAGTTTCCGCAGTCCTCACAATTTCCCTTAGTTTTGATTTTCTCCCCGGGTTTTCCGCTCCGTTTTCTTCTTTTTTTTTTTTTTTCTGCCACTTTGTTGCTGATAAGACTTTGACTTTTGCTTGGCTAGTTTTTTAAGTTAGTCGGGCTGTCGGAGCATATTGTTTTTTTCCAGCTTTTTATGGCACACGAACTGAACCCACTCGCAGCACAAACAGCCACATAAAATTTCTGACACTTTGGCTTTGTCTCAGCACAGACTCGCATCCTTATCAGAGATCGTCCTGGCCATAACTATTGGTGAGCTCCAGCACCCTCGAAGCGTAATTGAGAAGCGGAAGGCAGGGAAACCTGCGACAGTTGGAGCTAAAAATATGAAAATCAAACAATACTCTGTTCCACGGCTTCCCAACTTCGTTTTTGTACCCGTTTTTTTTTTTTTTTTGTTTTTGTGGAGCAAAGTTTCATGCGTACTTTCGATGCCATTTGGTCCCCTCGAACCGTCAGATATTTATGGTTTCAGCTTAAATTACTCGCATTATCTAAGCACTTCGCCGTCAAATCTACTTGGGTGTATCCAAGGAAACACACAGTCCCACCCACGCGGCAACTGTCAGGCAAATGTCTAAGATTGGGTCTATTGACCCCAGACGACAAATTGCAGGGAAACCGTGAAATAAGTCTGAAACATATGGAATAGCCGACCAACTTTCGCCCCCCAACCCTGTGCCTTATTAATATATGAATGACAACAGGCTGGCTTTGTTCGGGAAAACCGCAGCGAAAAGCGGTGAGACGGTTCGCCTTAGCAAGGCTCCCCTGTGCCAAAATACCCCCGAGACTCCGACCCGGGGAGATTTATTAGTTGGGCGTTAATCCCTGGCGGCCTAATACATCATTTCAATTTGTTGCAAGTCGTGTTTATTTGTTGTAGTTCCTAGCCGAGGATGCGGGCTTGAGCGGGCTAGAGCTGTGGCAGGGGCTCAACTTTGCCGCCTCCGCCCCAGAAACTATTTCACTTATTTACTTTCATAACTTGCAAATTGTCAACTTATTGCTGGCTTCGGGCAAAGACACAGGCACCGAGACAGGCAACGAACGAAACAACTGACGAAGAAATTCCTTACTTCCAGAGTGGTGGAAAAGTTTATTTTCTCCCAATGCTGCTCAGCGGGTAAGTGGCTTATTATGGGGGCTTCAACAAAATACTTTCCCTACGACATGATTGCCATGCTCTTTGTGTATATATAATTTAATTACCTAAAAAGTCCTCTACTATGTCAGTGATTTATATGGTTACTTGCCTGATGTCTAAATAACAGTGGGTATGGGCATAAATATTGCTGGAATTATACATCAAACAAAAAAGGCTATAACGAGTTGAGAATGTGACGAGCTCACCTTTAATGCATAAAATTAAATGGCATAAGTAGTATTTGGTTACGAAGAGTTTAAACAAAGTCAAAAGGTAAAAGTCTTGAGGCTTCAGCCCCCAAGAAAAGCCGAGCTCCTTTTTAAACAAATACTTGTGAAAATGTTGTACCGCAAGCGTAAAAATTCTTAAGCTATATAACAGTGCTGGCGACACGCATACAATGACGTTAGATTGGTATTTATGTGAGCAAGTCCGTGCTGTTTATACTTTAGGTGTCAGCAGGGGCCGGGCAGAGAAACTGGCTGCCTTGCCAGTCTGTCAGACGCCCGCCACACCTATACATATATATTTATAAAATCGCAAAACCCATTTTGTCAGACTATTTCGCTTTCACAAAAAAATCTCTGCAGTAAACTTCGTTACCAATCGGACGTACTAGCGTGTCACGAATTCAGACTTGGGAATTTTTAACGTACTCTTCGCAAAAAGCTTGGTTACCTTTAGGCCCCACATTTGCTTCGTCACCTTCGTTGACTTTGTAATCGAAAATTACAACCTTTAAAGTGGTTTCCATATAGCTCTTCGCTGTAACTGGAATGACTATACTTAGTATATATGTTTTTTTTCAAGCTGATGTCGTTCGATGTCCTTTAATCAACTCAATTAGCAGGAAATGTAATAATAACTGTTGTTCAACCGCCGCAAAATACAAATGAGACCACAGACCGACTTTGATGGCATTGGGTCGTCGCTTGGATGGAATGAATTTGCATTTGCACCCGCAATTCCTGGGGCCGGCGGAGGAGTTAGGGAAAAGTATTTGCATATTATTTGGCGCTACCCTCAGAAGTCCTGGTCACACGTGTCGTATCCTTCGCTCCGCTCCACTCTGCTCCTGCTCTGTTATTTTTGCTTTGTTTCGTTTTCCGGGCTTTGGTGTTTTCCTGTATTACTTTTTCGCCTTTTTCGGTGGCTCCTGTTTTCGCTTTTAATTTCCTCCGCCGTGTGCTGCTGCTTATGACTGCCAAAAACCAAACGAGGAAAGGCAAAGATACTGCCAAGAGCGTGGGGTGTGGGGGGAGGGAGTGGCGGCAGGGCCCGCTGGGGCCCAGGGGGAGGGAGTTTCGGCGGTCGTCGGGCTGTTGGGCGAACACTTTCGATCTCTGTCTGTGGCAGTTGTATGATTAATGTGTTTACATAGGCCACGAGCTTTGCGGTCTGTGTTGATTCGAAAGGGTTAAAAGGCGTAAACAAACCCGCACACACGCTCACACACTCACATACGGACACAGGACCCCACCCCGCAGGATATATGTATATATGTACATATGTAAATGTAATGTTATTTATTTATTTATTATGCCATTCGTTTCTGAAATTGACTCCACAAAAGAAGTCAAACGATGCGTTGTAAAAATGTTTTGCTGTCTTACTTATTTTCCGCTGGCTTTTATCAACATTTTAATTAGCCAAAAGCAAAGAAAAACAAATTTCATTTGCTTTTTTCGCCGCTTTCCCTGCCTGAATTTTCCCCCGTGTGTGTGTGTGTGTGTTTGTGTACTCGCCATTTGACTTCATTTCGGCAGCAAGGTTGTGTCGCATAATCTTTTGCCGCTGTGTGCTAAGTGGCTGAAATTGGAATTTACGATGGCTCCCCACAAAAAAAAAAGAAAAAGAAAATAATACAAAAAAATGTGTGCAAAAGTTGGTCAACGTCGGGAAAGAAAAAGGGGGTCACGGCTAGGTATTGCGAAAAGAAATAATAGGAATACCAACTAATACCTTGATTTTTTAAATCAAATTTGTCTGTTAAGGCTTCAAGGTTAGTTGTATATTCCTGGCCCCATAATAGTCTTGAAATATAACTATTTAGGGAAACTCCTTTTATTATTGAGATATATTTTTTAGTGATTTTATAATTGGTAAATGTTTCATGATAAAATTGGTATTTAAAGTATTATAGAGTCTTTGTTTTTTGAACGTCTTATGTTGCCAAGAAAGTATTTAATCTTTTTAATATATTTATAACTATTTCTTACTTATTTTCGATATATGTAATATTTTTATATTTAAACCAAAGTTAAGTAGTTTAAAATTACATTCGATAAATCCTCAATGTGCTTTTCACCCGCCAATTTTATTTACATGAGCAACTCTGGCGGGAAACCTTTTAATTACTAAGTATATACATATGAGGCAGCCCGTGTGAGGTGAATTGGTTCTGGGTCCGCTCCTCGGCAGGTGCCAATATTAAATAGTTTAAATGAGCAGCAGCCACCAGGTGGGGAGCCTGGGCAGGCACGTGCAGCAGGACGGGGTGAGTTGGATTGCGGCTGCCAGAGTGGCACTGGTGGGGTAGACGGACTGACTTTATGGCCGTGTGATAAGCAGGCAAGAGACCCTTTTTGATTTGGTTTTGGATTTGCGGTTGCCGCCGGAGCAGCTCCATTTGCCTTCAGCTCGTTAGTTATGCACAGCGGTGGGACAGGGACGGGGCCCCAGGTCCGGATACGGGGGACCGAACTGGGACTTGAGGTTTATTTAAAAGGGCAGTGCCACATGTTTGAGGTTTCGTTTGTGCGGGACGGTGTGTGTGTGTGTGTCCTGGTTGGTTTTAATATGACACCTTGGCCGATGGTAATTTATCACCTCTGCGCCGGGGACATATGCTCCCCGACCGCCTCTTCCTGGGCTTTTAAAACACTGAAGGGACTAATCCCTCCCCCGAACTGACTGAAATGTGGGTCCAACTGATGCTGGCCTACAGATAATTAGAGCCCGGCCGAGAGAAGATTTATGCATGCGTGTAAACGGCTTAAAATGCCACAAAATAATGCCAAAAGAAATAGACAAAAAAGAAAAATAAGCAAGGGGGGCCCCCAAATTAAATGCAAACAGGTTAAGCGTCTAATTAAATCACAGAGCCCGAAAGGGGGGCTCAGGAATGTCACGGATTTGATATGGCCCATCAATCTGGGCCAAGGCATTGTCCCATTTGTTAATTAAGTTTGCAAAGGGCCGAACCTTCATCAACCGGCCCAAAGCTGGCGTATTAAAATTAAAAAAGCCTTTGTGGTTCTTCCGACTTTATGGCAGGCCACACAGCGTATGCGTAATGGGCAACTTTTATTTGCATTTCGATTGCATTTTAAATATATATTTGCCATATTTGTGAATGCATATTTGCCCAACACTCCAAGGAAACAATTGGAGTTTCATTCAAGTGCTCGGCAAGCAGTCGTCCTCTTTTTAGTTTTCCTCTTCCGTTTTTGGACAAAAATCTCGGCTGAAATCAATGCAAATTCCAATGGCACTCATGTGGATTAGAGTTTGGCGGGATTCGGCACTACAGCTGTGGGGATTTTATGAGCAAGTCGGTCGCATTATATCGGAAATCTGTTGGCAGGAAGATAACGCTCGGTCGAAATTATAAACGAATTTGTAGCCGCTCTTTTGGTGGATGGAAGGGAGATCGGAATCGGGAATCGCGCCGGCAGGTTTCATTTGATATGCGCGACATGTAGGAAGTTGCTTTGCCGGCGGTTGGGTTTCGCTTTTCGGGCACGGGCACTCGCCCTCCGTCACCGTCACCAACATCATCATCATCAACCTCTGCTTCTGCCTCAGTTTCAGCTTCAGCCGGAGATCAAAGAGCCACGACAAGAGTCTCGGCCCGAAAACCTATTCGCCACGTCTGCTCTAATGAGCCATAAAAATGTTGCCTAAACGGTTGCCGACTTTGGCAACTTCTAAGCGCATTGCTAAGGTGACAATACTGCTGGAATTATGCGTAGAGCTGTCGCAGGGCGGCGTTTTGCTGCCGAGATGAGGGGCTTTTGGCACTGTCATAGCTACCGTCTCAGATATCAGCTTCAGACATAGTCAACGAAATATATTCAAAAACTTCAGTTGGTAAATTCAATTCAACTTTGCTTTTTATGGCACCCAGCATTGTTCAGTGACTGTTGGGGATATGCCGTGTTACTTCTCCGAAGGCGGGAAACTTGAGGACATATTTAAGAATATTTTTCTTGAAAATATTTGAGACTCTGGTAAATGTATTTTTTTTCTAATGCGCATTTTACTAATTAAAGCAGTCGACAGGAAAAGTGTAATTAGTTTTAGGTTGGCGTTGAAAGTAGATCTTAGTGAGTTAACATTTTGAGAGGTTTGTGCCGAATTTTGTCAGGCGGTAGTTTCCCTATGAGTTTTACAAAAGTTTATACGAAGAATAAGATGCGTAATGATATACAGCTAATTGTTTAAAGCCACACGCATTTATTGATAGAGAGATTTAATTGATACAAAGATATAAAAGATATTAAAGGTCAGCATTTGTCTATAACAGGGTAACATCCTGGTCGACTGCCGGATAGAGTTGCCCCAGCTTTTTTGCCTTATCCAAGTTTGCTTTGCCAAACTTTTGTTATCGACTGTCGCAGCAGCAGTAGCAGTGGAAATAAAAAGAAATATTATAAAGTAAAACATTATGTTAATACAACACTTTGTTTTGCTGTACTTCATATCTTGGCCACGTTCCCCCGCCACACCTCTCGGATAACTTTTGGCATATTCGACTGGCGACCGGCGACCGGCGAACGACGACCGGCAACTGGCGACTCGGCGGCGTCAGGGCGACAATAAATCAAAGTTTATAATATTAATTTTAAATTCAAAATGCGGCGGTGAAACTTTAAGGTTTTGCCTCGATGCCGCCGCTCGGCAAATTAAACAGAAAACTTTTCCCAACTTTGCCGGACGCAAAGCTGAAAAACGTAACCCCAGCAACTGTTTTATTATTAACTTAATTTGCTGGTGTGCCACAAAGCGGCCAACTTATTCGCAGAAAATATAAAAACAAAATAAATAAAATCAAATAGCTGTTATAAAAAAAAAAAAAAAAACACAGAAAACCGAAAAAATGGTACAGCAGGCGAAACTTGTTTGCTCTCAAGTCGGGAAATTTTTATTAGCCGCCCCCAAAGTTTGCCAGAGCCACTGGAAAAAAAAAAGAAAACGCCGAACCAAAAGAATCAATCCCTACGGCCAAGTCAGGAATTCTGAGTATTTTATTTATCAACTCACGCAGCAAGAAAAACCCAAACCAGAGGAAAAAAAAAAACGAAAAGCGAAGCAGAAGGGACTGAATGAAAAGGAGAAACGGAAAACTGCAACCTGAACAATTTCCAGAGTTTCAATTCAACTTATGAAACAGCTCGCGGCCATATCGATTTCACGCTTGACGCTAAGAAAATTAACTTTGCCCGAGCGCCAAACTCCACGAAAAAACCAACAGCTGTAGGGGTAGCAGATACTTCGATGCGTATGACAGGGGCAAGGCAGCGAGGTGGCAGTGGCAGGCAAGCGAGGCCGCATGCCATTCCTAAGCCCTGCACGTACTGCGGGTCCAAATATTGTAAGTGATTTGGTGAAGTTCCACCAAAAAAAAAAAGAAAGAGGGAAAACCCGCCCCGAGTCGAGTCGAGTTCCCACATGCCGGCGGAAAGGTGTACAGCGAGGCAACGTGCTTGTAATGTCGATTCAGTGCGCCTAATTTGCTACACTCAAGTCTGAATGGGGTCTGAGGTCGGAGGTCGTTGCCAGTTGGTCCCCGGTCCCTGGTCCCTGGGTCTTGGAGCAATTTTCATAATTCACTTGCCACTCCTCGGCCTCCAGTCAGACTTTGAACTTCACTTCAAAACTGGTCATTAGCCATACGCATTGCCAGAGCACTTTTCAAATGTCATTTGCCGTTTTGTGGCCCCAACTTCATTAGGCACATGGCATTGGTTGCTCTGCCACTCCTGCCCCAGCCTCTGCCTCTGGGATCTGAGCTGAGGTCACAGGACACTGGCCAAAGGGGGGAGGACGGGCTGTGCAATTACTGCAAAAGTTCGCGCAAACAACTTTTTGACTTTGGTACGTAAAATTCAATGAAAATGCCATTATTTGAGCCAGCCGGTTTTCGGCATTCGGCATTCGACGGACAAGCGGACAGGACAGACAACAATGAGCTACGAGGCGGCACCGCAGCGGATTCCCACCAGAGGTGGTGGCCTGCAAAATGTGCGAACAATGTTTATGGCAGCGTAGAGACAAATGCAGTTGGACAACATTATCGGCGAATGTCCGGAGGAACGGGTGTAATGGAGGTCCTCTGGAGCGGCAGGATTGCTCGCAAAATGGCGTGGTCGCTGATATATTGACAAAGATTTCTTCCAAATGGAAAGCCTCCACAATACAGCTAAATGTAGGCATTTTCGAGGATTTAACTTTAAAATTTCATTCGGATTTTTCTGCAAAAAAAATTAACAGTCCTCGATTTCAAGGCAACTATTGTAACAGCTCTTAGCATTTAAACCTTGATGAAATTAAGGAAAATCTTACAAATAAAGCATACTAAAAAATATATTTAAGAAATTATACGATATGATGATGTTCCTGTTGATACTGGTAAAGAACAACAATATTATGGAGGAGTATTATAATATAAACAATATAACTATGCAAGCTATATTAAAAACAAAAAACATTTAATGTAATTACCATTTAAAACTATCTTTTCTGGGATATATAGGTTGTTATTCTCTTTATTGTTAACTAACTACTTACCAGTTTAGAAGACATTGATTTTCTCGACAATTTTCTAATCTATTCCTTTACCAGTGTAGTGACAATTTCCATTATCCCGATCTCAGTTATCCAATCGTATCGTCGGCCAATTACATTCTGCATTTTCAGCTAACGCTGCAAGGCGCTTTTGGCCAAACAGGTGGCGAAAGCCAGACACCCCAGCTATCAGCTGGAAAATTATACAAAATTGGCAGCAGAATGGCGTTTGGTTATCGGTGTTGTGGCAACCTGCTGTGGTAGTTGTTGTTTGCTGCTGTTAGTGCTGTGGTTGCAGGTCAAGCATACGCCGCGTGGTCCAGCTAAGAACGAAACCCGTACTCATTGCAGTTAATTTATCTTAATTAGCCGCTGTCTGCACTAAATTACTACAATTAACTGGTGGCACTTGATTACTTTTGTTAGCCAGGTCGCAGACGAAACGAGTTAATTGCATTTTATGCCTGTCGCCAGCTTATTAAAATCAAATCGATATCTTAGATGCCTGTCTAACTTTCAGTTAACCTAATTAAAGTGGCAGCGAGGGGAACGAGTAATAAAATACTCGAGGCTCGAGGGATTTATTTGGTGGAGAAAAAGCTGGAGCTCACAGCTAGCAGCGGAAGTGACGTCTACTGAGATACCAATTCCAAGTTGGCCCCAGTTTGTTGCAGCAGTCAGCGTGTGGCTTGGCTCTCATTAATTCCATACGGCCAAGACCCCCGGCGCGGCATGCATTCGTGCTTCAAAAGTCGCATAAATCACATGTGAAACTAGGGCCATAATTTAAGGAGTTCGGTTCGGGAGAGTTCGTTCTTCCATAGCAGCATAGATAGAAAACAGGGAACGGGCACCGTCGGGGCCCAGACACAAATGAAATGGAGCACGTAGATCGACTTTTGCACCACAGAGCTCTTCAATATTTTATGCAATTTGCTGCACGAATGCAATCAAAAACAATTTTCGCAGCTTAAAAACCGCATTTATTTACTCGGTCTAACACTTTTTCTTACCTGCTGCAGTGGCTACTTGCTTTTCTCCGAGGTAAAAATATAAATAAACGATGCTGTGGGATGCTTATGTTGGGTTATCAATATTGAAATGTCAAAGCTAAAAACTGCAACACATTTCTTTGTACAACTCTTGTTGTTCCATTTACTTAATTTAGTACAAATTTAATTTAACTAAAAATGTATTTAATGTTGTCTTGCTAATCCCTCAAAAAACTTCATTCCTTTAATCTTAGCTGTGGTCTAGGATTATTTTATTTTGTGGCAGACACCTTTTCCCGCACTGCAAGCTAGCTCGGTCTGATTGGTGTAATGTGCGCCAGATTTTAATTCGGGGTCTATGCAGTTCAAATCTGGCAAAAGTATCTAACTGACAGAGATCCCATTTTAATTTCTCACTCCGGTTTTCCGGTTGGTATATCTAACCACATGCGATTTCCATGCGTATTCCTGTGTCTGTTTTGCCTGCTAAACATTGTCAACACAGATTTGCATGGGTTTTCATGGGCGTAGCGAGATGTCCTGCCTGGGGGGATCGAGTGTTAGGGGGGGGTGGGCTATGCTATCAAGCGACCATTGCGAGCACCACGTTGACAGTGTTATTAGTTGGAGTCCGTCCGAGTGCGCTGAAAGGGATTTGCCTCTGCCCAATTTTTGTGTGCTTTCTTTTGCGGCTGCATTAAATATTCATGTTGGTCAAATACGGGTTTGTTTTTGCTTTTGTTTTTTCCCTTTTTTTGTTGTTGTTGTTTTCCTGTGTGCTTTATCAAAACATAATAAACAAATTTGCATGCTGGGCGACAGCTTTTTTATTACTGTTCGCTGCGCGCCGTCGGCGTCGGCTTCCTTCCTTCCCTTCTGGCCAAGGAAGTGTTTTGATTAAATGTTCAAATGGACATGCTCCTGCAGTCGGTGGGTCCTTCACTAATTTAAAATTGCATTGCATGCTTCAGTGTTAGGGGGCTGCCATGGCAATATATAAATTTAGAACTTTCTTTTAATAAGCAATATTTTTGGGGCGAGGAAAATGTGTTATATTTTGAAGTCATTTTTCAGGGACATCAGCATGGCTTGTATTGCTGAGGAAATTGCTTAAATATAACATATACGAAGGATAATACATATTATTAAGATATTATTAATATAATACAGTTTCAGAGAATAATTGAGAAAGAGAGAGACTGAAGACAGCTCTAACTTAATGATTCGTGTCCCTTTTCAATGACTTTTACTATAGCAAAAGGTAAGTTCAATTTTAAATTGAAGTTTAACTTGTATTTTCTTATTCTAAATCTAATAAATATAAACATATTATTGTAGTAACTTAAAAGGATCACTAATTTTTTGACTATCTATTCTTTTCTACCTTTAAAGTTATATTAAATGGAATATATTTTACTGAGGCTTTTAAATAAAACTAAATAAATAAATAGAGGTGAATTAATAGTAAAAGAGAAGGGTTCCTATATTTCCTATATTCCTATAATAGTTCTTCACCATTTCCTTTTGGAAAATGGATGTTGTCCTTCATTAGTCAGCTGTGATCGCTGGGTATATTCGCACAACCGCTTATGGCTGTCTCCGCTTGTTTCACACTCGCAATAATCATACGCCCTGTTGTCCCCCCGGTGCCATCGCCTGCTTATGTGAGCTTTTCAATTTGTTTTGTTTTTCTCCTCCACATACACGCATACACAGACACAGTGTCCCATATAAATGGCAACTTTAGCTAGAGCTGCCAAAGCCATTTGAGCTAAATTTTATATATCTTGCCATTGTGACGGTCTCTCTGCGTCTTTCCCCCTTTTGCCTTGGCGCTTTCATCAACAGAAGCAGCAGCAGAAGCAGCAGCAGCAGCAGAAGCAGCAGAAGAAGAACTCTCGCTGGATGCTGCTGACTACTACAGTTGGCCTTAATAACAACACTTGTCGTAATATCATTTTTATGCTCAGGGTGGGGTCGCTCTGGGGCCAAATCGTTTTTATGACACGCACCAGGCGCTGGCTGGCTGGCTGGCTGGCGATGGAACTATGGCTGATGCTGACGCCGGGGACACTTTCAGAGGGCGAGAGATAAAGAATTGATTTTATAGCGTCAAACATGCGATTATGAGAGACGGGCTAGAGGCCAGGGGTCAAAGGGTGCCGCCACCTAGAATGAAGCGGGTGTCAGGGCAATAAAAACTTCGCACAGCTTTTTCTCTTGTCCCCGCCCTCCCGCCGTCGATCCCAAAACTATTCCAATCTAGCATCTAGCATTCGGCTTTAGTGCTGAGCCATGGAAAAATATATTATTAATATCCGAGCACAAACAAACGCACGCCAGCATAAACACTTTGCGCACTTTTGTCACTGCTGCCTTTTCTGGGCGGCAATAAAATTATATTTATGACAAGTGGAGCGAGGCATGGGGGTGTCCTGGGAGATGAGCAATAGACCGTTGGTTGGTGGGACCGTTTTACATAAATCAACCAAATGGAGATGCTGCGAGGGGCTGTGACTAATTACCAGCAGCAGCCTCGCCCACTGCATCCCCACTTGTCCTGGAGGAGTTGGCGAAGCCAATTAAAAGTTGTGCCTGGCTTGCACCTGAAACACACAATTCGGAAATTATAGAAAAACACGAACAGCCAGTGCTCGACGAGCACGAGTACGAGCAGTTGCTTAACTAATTTTCTAAATTAACTTTTAGACTGTATTAAATGATTTTTACCTAATATAAATTATATTTACTAAAGAATCATTCGGGGTTAATTATTAAAATGGTTTTTGGTTATATATTTCCATGTCTAAATGTCTTTAATAAAAGCTACTGCCAGATTTTAAGCACTTTAGTTATATTTTGTCGGTTAAAAAATCACTTTAACTTCACTGTTTTAATTTGATGCTACTTGATATACCTTAAGCCATACCTGTGCTCATCCTAGGCCACACTCAAGTACTCCCTCATATCCAACGCCATCCAGGACAAATTTCCGCTTATCAATATGAAATTTTAATTATAATCGCGGGCAGCTTGCGAAGGGACCTGGGGATATTTGACCGAGCACCGACAGCTGCCCGCGGGCGGCAGGAGCGACAAATGACAGATTAGCGCAAATATTTATTTTAATGTGAGGATGCGACGGCCATCCGCCAGAGGTGGAGCGTTGGGTGGTGTCTGGGGACCCGGGATTCAGGATTCCGGGGATTCAGAAGCCAGCAGCCAGCAGCCAGGAGCCAGGGCTATTATGCTTAAGCTGCGCACTTGAATACCCCGGGAAATCGACTGTGTGTGTGTGTGTGTGTGTGTGGGCCGGGGGAAAACACGGCCCTTATTGCCCATTAAACGCAAAGTCATAATGAGCAGTCGGTGGTAGAAATGGGTTAAAACTACTATTACTATGTGGAGCGCGGTGTTTGGTTGTTTCGCTCTTGTAGTTGTTTTCCCCGGTAGTTTATGCAATAAAAATAAACACAGCCAGTGAATGGGGCCGGTAACTGCGTTTATCAGTGTGGCAATGATGACTATACCCATATTGATAGTTTTTACGTTCTAAGGGAAAGTAATAACAGATAGAAGGGATGAATAAAAGAGTGGCTGGAACAGACTACCCACTATTCCGCTTATTAATAGCATTCCATAATCAGAAGGCTTCATTTATTAGCCGCATTAATGAAAAGGCTCCACTCGAAACTAATTATAGCCGAGCCTCGGACTGCACCTCGGACAGCAAAGTGGACAGGCATAATAAATGACATATTTACATGTTAATATGAAAGCAGCCGCAAGGTTCGCTGGCAAAATGGCCGACTTAATTATCGGATCAGCATCTTGGCCAGCGGACGCTGCCATCTTTGTGTGTGTGTGTGGAGGAACTTATCAAGGCTTAATTTTCGGAGAGGATGTGGAACGGGCAATGGGCAGTGGGGGAGCCTGAGTGGGGGTGCTTGTCCAAATCTCAGCAGCAAAAGTTAAGTAGCCAAGGCAAACAGAAACTGCTTACGAAACAAAAAGTCAAGCACGCAGATGAAAGAGGAAGTCCCTCTCCGAATTCGACTTTGTCTTTGGCTCTGAATCTGCTTCTCCTTTTGCTGTTGCTTTCGCCTGTGTTGGTGTTGCTTTGTGTATAATTTTTGGCAAAACTTTTCGCCTAAGTCACTCTCTGCCTCCATGCAGGAATCGAGCCCGGGAATTAATTATACATGCAGGTCACGTAAATATGATTGTCATGCCAGCAGCAGCAACATCAGCCAGCTGCCTGGCTACAATGGCGAGGAAATCGCTGGGAACGAAGTCAGATTGAGATTGACCAGGACCAAACAGGATGAGTCGCTCTGACTCTGACTCTGGCTCTGGCTATGGCTATGGCTATGGCTTTGGCTATGGCCATGGCATTCGACCGATCTTGATAAACTTAAGGACTTAAGCGGCTTGCATGCCCTGCTTACGGCTTTGACTGTGCAGTAAGCGGTGATTGGAGCTGAGTCCGAAACTTTCCTGCCAAATCCCCAAAAACTAAAAGTATTTAGCTAATAAATTATACAAAAATTGAAACAAATTCCTTAAGCATTTTGAGTGGCTGACAGGCCAGGGGGAGTTGGAATTTGGTCAGCCAGTCCACGGCTCTGCCCCCCTCAACTTTCGACTCTCTGCTCTTGGTTCTTGGCTCCCTGGTCTCAAATTAATATTTAATTGTGCCAGCCCGGCCGAAAGCTAGCCCTACACACGAATATTTGTGTGTGTGTGTGTGCGGGAGAGGAAGGACTTTCCCTTACAGGCAGGCAAATTACAAGGCTCAAAAGGGGAGCAACGAGATTTTGTCGGAAATTGCAACAACTGCAGCAGCCGTTATTAGAACTAGTGGCCTGAACGCTGAGGGGGAAGCTGCCTACCGACAACAGCAACTGCAATTAGTGCAGCAGGCTGCATGCAACAAATGCAACATTCCGTGTGTGTCGAGCGCCAGAGTAAGGATATTTTTGAGGTAGCACAAGCTCAAACCGTTTCAAGTGGGCTTCTTAAAGTCGGAAAAGGCCCAGTAAAGTTCTCATACAAAACTACTTGAATCCCTTTAGATTTCGGAAAGGAATCCCTTTACATACTTTTTAATAAACTCGATTTGAATGCAGTTGCGAGTTTTAAATTGCCGACAAAGTTAACGTACGTCTCATTTTAATAGACATTAAAAAGTCTCATTATGTTTGCTACTTTTGAACAAATTTTAATTTCCTGCTAAACAAACAAACAGACAAAGCAAACGGAACGGAAAGGAACTAGGTAGGAGCTGGGAGCGGGGAAGTTGGAAATTTTTGGGGAGCAACTTTTCGTGTGAGTGACTTAACTGGCGCCCAGCGCCAGGCGGAGGAATGGGAACCGCAGCGAACGATGCCAAAGGAATTCAAATAAAGTTCATGTCCTTGTCAGGGGGGGCGGCAAGGTGGCGAAAGGGGGTGGCGGCAGAGTTGCGTAGCCGTCACGTTATAATTGATAGACAGTTGCAGGACGTGTGCGAGTTGACAGGCCTGCTGCTGATTTCAAGTCACAGCGCCTGCCTCTTTGTGCTTTATTTTTATATATAAACTTGGCCGAGAAAGCGGGCCGGGGGGCTGACTGCTTTGTTAATATCAACGCAAACACAAATGAGCGTGCGTAAAAAATTCAATTATGGCCCCGTGGCCAGAAGAGGGAGCAGCAGCAGCAGCAGCAGTCAAAAGGCAGGCCGAGGAATTAAATAAACTCGCAGGTAAGTGGGCCACATAAAAAGGCAGGGTGTTATCCGCCCCGCCTCTTGTCTGTCCCTGTGGCAAACGCTCAACATTAAGCACAGCCCAGGACATACACACACTTGATATGTGCTTTGCAGGTGGGGTCCTCCCCCTGCTCGAATTTTTCCACCTTACAAACCAACTCTGTGGCTGCAGCTATTCTGCGGTTGTCCTCCGGGTTGCCGGGGCCGCCACCTGCACTTTATTTGTTTAATTAATGTCGCCTTGTAAATTGCAAAGTGTCTTGTCTGTTTGTTATAGGCAAATAGACACTTGACATAAACACAGCTGAGCTGCAAACTTGATTAAATGTTGCGGAGGCGAGCGTCTTGCCAGACTGTCAGAATGCGGGCGACCAAAAGGACTGCTGCGATGTCCTTGCCATCGGATGACAGTTGCCACCTTGACGTTGACTCAACCGCTCGCTGGCAGCTGACAAAGCAGGTGGAAAGGATGCCAGGGTGCAGCGCGATTGAGCTGCGGTTCCAGCATCTCAATTAGAACTGCAGGGCACTCCTCAGAGCAAAGCAAAACTTGCCCTCCATAAATACAAGTTTTTTACAGAAAAAAGAAAAACTAATTATGCCGCTGCATGCCTCTGACGGAGTTCCCGTTTAATGGCAATGGAGTCGGCATTTTATTTAGCACATTTAACTGCATTACGCTAACAGGCAGCATTTTGCATGCACACGATTTCAATCTAACCGAAATCTACTTGCTGCGAAAAGTAGGCAGTAGCAGGAGCTGTCTGCCGTCTGTCGACGTCTTCTGGCCCGGCCTTAATGGGTAATTACACAGCACAGCAGCCGTTAAATGAGCCAGAGCCATGTGCGATGTGCGATGTGCGATGTGTGAGTGTGAATGTAAATGCGGCTGTGGAGTGTGTCTCAAATTGCACTCAACTCGATCCCGGGTGGTAGGGAGGAGGTGTGACAAGTGGCAGCACAAAGTGCAGACAGGTTAGTCAAGAGCTGGCAGTTTATTTTAAATGATATTTATTTATAATGCCTTGGCAAAAACTCATTTAAGTTGTAGATTACTTGCTTCTATGCTGACTCCTGCCAACTCGACTTGACTCCGGCTGTGTACACTTATAAATTAAGTAGTTATGGTTATTTCTGATGAAATTAGATCAAGTTGATTGCGAAACGGCAATTTCACTGATTATTTATGCATGTTAGGCCGGCCTCCACTTGGCCCGAGCTGCCAGCTGCAAGTGCATTGTCCATTTTGGCCAAAATAATGCCGAGTCAAATGTGGGTTAACACGCGTCACCGGAAACAAGTAGAGCTTCCCCTTAAAATGGCCTTAAGTGGGAAATATAATTACCAGAGTTTCCCCTCCCTTTTGTTCTATTTGCCAACTGATAAATAAAATTTGAAATATGCCCATTATGCTGGCACTAATTTCCCTTACAGGCCGCGGCAATTATCTTTTTAATATTCCCGGCAAATGTCCTGCCATCCGAAATCTACTTAATAAATTTCGTTAGAAAATAAAAATGTGCAACTTGAGCTTGTTTTGGGTAGTGGGAGGAGTAGAAGATCTGACGGCACCTGTGCCAAATAGACGCTATGAGCCAGTGGGAGATGGGAAGTTGGTCAAACAAAGTTGGTCGCCAAGGGGCATTCGTTATGTTTACAGCTACGACTCCGTCGTCCGACTTTCCCCGCCGGCTCTGGCACTTTATTAGCGCCCTGACAACCTGAGCTACAATAAATAACATTCTGTGCCCGCCATTTTCTGTCTTTTTCTGTGAGGCATCCGCTCGTTAATGTTTTGTTCTTGTTTGCCGACCTTTGTTTGAGTCAGAAAATATAATGTGTAGGCAAGTAAAAGTTCGGTGGGCTTCCATCAAATGTATGGATGGTAATATGATCACGTTTCCTGAACATATCTTAAGTGAAATTTCCTCATTTATGTGGTATGGTTTTCTTCGAAATAAACAAACAGAAACTAACTAGTTTATATCCAGTTTTGCTGGGGATAAAAGTCTAAGCAATTTGTTATTTTAGAATGTTTTAAAGAGACTAGATTTTAGTACTAATAAATATAGATAAATTTGCTTAATAATTTCCAAACCTAGTTCTAATGAATCTTTAGTGTACGCCTCTTTCATTAGAAATATAAGAGGTAAAAGATCAATCAAGTGACTCGGATTACTTGCACCTTTTCTGCCTCTAATTTCGTTTTGAAGTGGAGACACACAGTTTTTGTTCGACAGCTTTCATATTTGCAACGTGGCCGCAAAACTGTGGCTCCCCGGCTAAGCTAGAATCAGATGCAAAGCCGGGCCAATATGACATTTCAATTTCCATCAACAACAGGGCAGCACACTACTCCAATACCAGGGACACCTGCATTGTTTCTGCGGGAAACAGAGACCGACAACGACGTCGACGCACTCCTAATACAATACAAACGCAATAATATCGGATTTCCGTTTCCGCATCCGTTACGCAGCTGAGCTTCCAGTTCCCAGTTGCCAACAGCGAGTCCCGTCTAGGCCAGGGGATTTTTTTTCCAACTCCTGCCAGCCCCATTCGATACAATTTGTTGTTGGGGGGGCAACAGGCGATGCTACGTAGCTGGTAGCCTGGCATAGCAATGGAAAAACAATTTAGAGTTCCTCGCCTTCTGGCTTTGCTACTTTTAAGCACGCCAAAGCAATAAAAACTTGTTGGGCACTCGCACGAACGTATGAGCGAGTGTGAAAGGATTTCATGGAGTTGCCATGGCACACGGAAAAGTGAGAAAAACGGGAAAAGTGGGAAAAATGGGGTGGCGCTGGGTGGCGTCTTGCAATCGAATGCATGTTGACAATGACGGCAATCTGCACAAAGTTCAGGCGACAGCAAAGACTGCCGTTGTCCCCGGCTCGGAAATTTGCCGGGCTGAGCGCAATAAATCGCGCCTTGCCGTCTAACCCGAGGGCTATAACGGATATTGATGGGAAAGTTTGATTGATTTTTCCCAATGCTGCGCCCTCGGTTCGTGCATATATGTGTGCAGAAACTTTCAATTGAATTCATTAGCAGCGATAAAATCACTACCTTTTTCGAGCCCGCAATCGGTCTGCGGCCGCTGACGGATTTCAGGCTAATAATGATCCAAAACGAACTGCAAAGCCACTCAATTACAAGTAACCGTGACAGTAGCAGCGGCGCTGAGTGTCCTGAAACCGAAACCGACACAGAAACCAAAAACCAGAACCGTATGAGTGGCCCCAAATGCCGCAATATACAAAATGTTTTTTTAATTGTTTGTGCCGAGTGGCGGAGTGGCGAGTGTGTGTGTGGTGTGGGTGGAGGCTTTATTTAAAACAAAAATATGCATGTTGTGTGCCGGCCAGAAACAGAAAACAAGAGATTTAATTTCATTTGGGTTTTTAAAATGGCAACAATTCCCATATGCCGCAATTGTGCGCTGCCTACGGGATATGGCCTTTGTTCTGCGACAACGTGACGTATGCGTGATGTGCGGCAGTGGGAGGGAAAAAAGAAAACTTTTACTTTGGCCATTGGTTTATGGCCTGCTCTTAGGCGCCCCAGTGAACTTTATGATCAGTTTAGTTTAGTTTTATTGTTAATAAATTTGGTTTATTTTCAATAACAAAGAAAAAAGCGAAAGGCACATAAAATATTTGCGAGAAAAACAACAATAGAAATTTGTGTAAGCGAACTTTCTGTGCCAACCAACGATTTTTATGGCATTAATTTGTTTAATGCCAACCGAAACTTGTCTTAATATTCAAATAGAAGTAGCGGGGGGTTGGGCCATAGATGTGGCATTCAACTTTTGCCCCATCAGTTGCTCAATTTCACAGAGACCAGGCACACACACACGAGGGCAAAAGAAAAAAAGCCATTCGCCACCCTTCCCTGAAGATTTGGCCCGGTTTCCATGCGTTAAATCAGCATATAATCCCAAAGTATTTCCAATTTTATACGCACCCCACCGAAGTCATGTCAAACAAACTTAAAAACACACAAAGAAAGGCACTCAGCCACCCCAGCACAGACACAGACACACAGGATATGCTGACAATTTGCAAGTTCTTTAAGGTATGCGCCAAAGTGAAAGCCACTCCCCCGGATCCCTGTGAGCCCTGCAACCCCGCAACCCCGCCAAATGGGATCCCTGAATGTCTGGACGAATGCCTGGATCCCTCGGATCCCTCGCATTTCTTCGGGGGCGTAGAGCCCGAGCTGAAAGGCGACTAAGGCGCGCTCACACTCGCACTCGGGATCCGGGTATCTCGGTCGGTATCTGCGTATCTGCTTATGCCTCGTCAATCTAAGCCCCAGAATCTTGTCGCTGTCATGTTGTATAAATTAAATGTGTTTATATTAAATGTAAAAATACAACAACAAAAAAGTAAGAAGCAAGTCAGAGCCACATTTTTGATACTCGGGCCAAGAATATCGGTGGGCTCCTCAGACCTCCACAGATTCGTTGTCCCTTGTTGTTTTGATTTCTCCCCAACCCACCGAATATATATATTATAATAGGCAGTGAAAGTTCTGAAGGCTGAGGGTTATCTCTGATAAATATTGACATGTGGGGACTGTTTTTGTTTTGGGGCCGAGAAATAGGGAGACGGGGCGAAATGTTGACACGCAATCAGTTGAGATCAGTTAGCATTTTTGTGGGGATTGGCAAACGGGGATTGGCTGTCGTGTTTGGTTTATGCTGACAGCCAAGTGACGTGCACGGCAAAGGCGACTCCTGATTGTGTTATTAGATATGATGTTTATGAGAGAGCTGCGACAGAGATGGAGCAGTTTAAGGGATAAGACCTTAAAGTCGCTTTAATATTTCCATACTCGGAATATATTCCGATAATTCCGTTTGTCCTTTTCTCATATATTTACCTGCTCGATTCCGCTTTCTTCCCCAATGCCGCTTTATTTGCTGTCCTTGTTAATGATTACACGCTCTCGATAATGTTGATAAAAGTAATAATATTGATGATAATGATGTCGTCTGTGTCGTACACAGAATTATTTAATTTTTCACGGAAAGTCAGCTGGTGAGGTCAGGACACGCAGTAAGCCTTCGGTATTTGTGTTTCCACTCTCTGTGTGCGGTGAATGGGATTTTTCGCTTGATACGAGCTGAAGCATTTCAAGCAGACCTTTATCGCTTTTATTTTTCTCTTTATATATGTAGTATATATATCTCGTTCTTTTTTTTTCGATTTGGCTGCTGCTTTGCCTGCGTGTTGTTGTGCATATGTAAGTCCAGCTGCCCGGCCCGGTAATCCATTGCAGAGATAATTAATTACTTAACAGCAAGCAAGCTTCCGAGCTTGCCCTACTCTATGTTGTGTATACGCACTGTGGGCGGGCACAGGCCCCACAATGTGAAATGCAATACTTTTCCACGGAACGATGGCTTATGTTAGCCTTGGTCCGCATCGAAGGCATTATTAATTTGAACTGGAACACCCTCAATTTCGCCTCATCAGGGAATGCTGGCGATGAACAATAACCTCGAGCTCAATCAGAAAGCAATGCCAAACAAAATCTGTCTGTCAGCGGCGAGCGAGCCCCATTGAAATTGAAATTGAAATATCACGATACGAATGCGAGTTTGTGTGTGTGGCCCAGTAACAATTTGAATTTAATTTCTGGCGATTGAAGGAGAGGCGGCGAGACAGATGAAAAGTGACCGCAAAATGTCGGCTGCAGTCAGCGGACCGGAAGGTTCCGACCAAATACCGCTTCCGTCGTTTGTCCGTGCTCCCAATCCGTATTCGCATCCGCATCCGCCTCTGTATCCGTGTCCGTGTTCGTGTGTCCTGTGTCCTGTGTGCGACCTGCGCCCTTCGTCCCTATGTGTTTTGTTGGCGATGCCGTCACCAATGCCGCTGGCCGTTGACCATGAGCGAGGAAATTGTGACTCGCAGCATTTTGTGGCACGCACTCTGGGTTCACAGAGCTCAACTGGCACACGGGTCACATGCATATTTAATGCCGGCAATTTTTGGCC
Organism: Drosophila kanapiae; assembly: GCA_008042475.1. Taxonomy (NCBI): domain Eukaryota; kingdom Metazoa; phylum Arthropoda; class Insecta; order Diptera; family Drosophilidae; genus Drosophila; species Drosophila kanapiae. The sequence goes on from VNJM01001276.1 coordinate 152,389, forward strand.
ATCGCAGCTCTCCGGGTATTAGCAGCATATTTCGTCAAGTTTTTGGCAGCTGCTGCTGCTGGCTGCTACTGCCCCGACATATGCAATTGCGGCGGGTCCAGACTTGGCACCGATCAGCACACAAAAATCGGAACGTATATAATATTCGCGTGTGGCAAGTTTCTTTGCTGCTGCTGCTGCTGCTGCTGCTGGTGGGGTCGCTCAGCGAGATTTGCGCTAAAACCACTTTGCGGTGACGCCAAAACTTCTAGCCAAGTTAAAAACTATTGTCATTCTCTTAAGTGGTCACATTTAACACTTGCGGCGCAACTGATGCCATCGAGGGGTGGCTTGGCCCAAAGCAATGAGTTATTGGCCATGGCTTGCATTCTGCGCTTTGGCCAGATAAATGAGCGCCTTCCATCGCTGGCTTGTTTTGCCACGCAGCGTATGTGTAATATTCGAGAAGATTTTAGACAGACAAAGAAGCTTAAAAGCAAGCCCTGAGGATATTGTGGATCTAAACGCATTTCATATCGAACCTATATTTAAACATCATTAGCTTTTATCCGAGCTTAATTTAAGTTTATTTCCTGTTTTATTATAAAACTGAATTAAATTTGCAGATTAATTTCAGTTAATTGTCAACATGGAAACGAATTCAATTTGCTTTTTGGCCAACTGGCGGCCTAAGCAAATAAGTTCCTTCTCAATATCTCCTGTGGCTGTAATCCAAATATTAGTTTAAGATTGTGAAAAAATCTCATTTCACGCTTAAATGGCAAAGTTCCGAGAATCAAACAAAGGTCGGAATGAAGGGCTTGGACACTGTATACGAATTGGGGATGCTCTTTGCTCCGCACTCAGTTAATTATTTCATGGGGGCAATCAATTGCTTTATTAAGTTCACTTTGTATCGACGTGGCAGGCAGGGCTTTACCAGGATAATCCCCTGACACACGCACCAAGAACCTGGCCATGCATAGAGGATTGTGCCGTCAGCGGGCAAAAGTGACCAGGAAGTGCAAAACATTCGCATTAGACATTAAACAAAAAACATTAAGCCGTACGATGCAAGAAAAAAAATAAATGGGAAGGAGGGAGGAAAAGCGGTTGGGAAAAGCCCTACGCCGCACATTGTTGCTCGCGGTTATTTGGCTACTTCTTTTGGCCAAAGCCAGCCAAGCAGCAAGCCCGCGCATGTCGTTCCGGCTTTCTTAACTTTCGCCGCGGCCATTGTCACCGCTTAACCGGATCCGGTTCCGGCGGCAGGGGTGGCGAACGAGCGCTTTACGAGGTTATTAAAAATCTCATTATCATTGTCGCTGCGGCGTAAATTTTAATTGTCCGTTAAAATTGTCCCTTTTTTGTCCTGTCCTCTCTCTCTCTCTCTCTGCGAAATCAATTTAAAGTTGTTTGACCAACTTGATTAGACCGGAATGAATTTGCTTAATAACTGCGTTGCCGCTGCCTCGGATCTCGGACAAACTGCACACAGACCGCCGGACTCCATCGGACTCGGGGAGTGCCTGCCTGCCTGCCTGTGTCCCAGTGGCATTTTGCATGTTAAACTGTGCATAATGCAAATTGTTCGTACGTAGCTTGAACGATGTTTCGTCCATGCAGCCATCCATCCAGCCATCCGTCAGGTATCGAGCTGTGGGATTTGCTGGGCTTGGCACCACAGCGCAGCTTAGCTCCACTCCGGATAGCCGGCCGAACGTGTCATAACACACAAGCTGGGGGCTCACTGGAAGAGCTCCTGGCTCCCGGCTGCGGATCCTGACTCCTGTCGCAACAAAGTGGCACGACGTGTGCATAAGAAAGCAGGCCAGAGTGTGAGCCACAAGCAGCAACAATCCTAAGCTCATTCCCTACATTCCTAGTCTCTCAGCATTTCACGGACTTAACCCATTAAGCGCACGCAATAAACCGCTGAAAATCGCAATCTATATGGATACAAAAAAAAAGGGAATTTGTGCAACATAGTGAACATCAGCAGAAATTGTTGAGAAGAAGAGTTCTATCAAGGGTTTCTATTATCAATGTAAGTAATTAATTTTAATATAAGCGATACTTATAGATATTTATTATGTTTAGGAATATTTTGTTCAGTAAACTGTTCCTTAAATCGTTTAACTGATAAGGAGGTATTTATTTAAAAAATAACAAGAAATATTGGGATTAGCGGAGAAAAAAAAACTAAATGAAAAATGTGTTAGCTTTCTGTGTATTATTAGCATCAGAATAAAGTGCAAAATTTATGCTGTAAAGTGTCAAGTGCTCGTTAACCTTAACTAACTATCTGACGGGCTCTCAAAATTCCAAATGCTATTTGTATCTCGTGTGCCTAGGCGGGAGCACCTCTGATTTATATTAACAAACTCTCCAAATTCATAGATTTAATCTCCTGCGACCGTCTGGAGGTGATAAGATCCACAAGGGAATCTCGGGCAAAAACAAAATCCTTCTTGGGAATTAATGTGCAGGAATTCTGCCTAGCTTAACCCATATAATTAAAGAGTTGCTCCAGAATCTAGCTCGGCCCATCGGCTTCAGTGCTTGAGAGCCGGCAGGGTCATTAGTCAATTTCCATGCAGGCAACAAAAACAAACTGTTCTGGCTTCCGAAAAGTCACGCAGCTTGGCCTTTTGAACTGATTTACTTTGCCTCGCCATAGACAACAATAAGAGGGGTGGACGGACGAGCGTCCTACCCTCGATGAGGGGACAGAAAAAGAAGAGTTGGCCGTGGCAGGCACTTGAGCACAAAATAATCCTTAATTACACATTGGAAGCACGTAAATGTAATTTTTTGTACACTGCCCCATTGTGAGTGTGTTTGTTTGTGTGTGTGCCGGGACGGGGCGGCTCTAAAGCATAAGAAAAATTATGTTAAGACACGCTTTGGTGATTGGGCCTGGGACTCAGCCTGATTGGCCGACTTCTGGGCCCTAAGCCCGCCATAAATGATTGTGTCTGCCTTTTCGGCTTCGGTGATTGCGAGCGAGGGACAATGGCCGAGGGAATGGTCGGCCCTGTACTGGCTAATTTGTACGCATTTTGTAAGCTCCTCGGATATGCTCAGGGAGTCTAAGCTGCGGCAAGGGTTTTCTGGGCATTCTGGGTATTTATTGTCTAGGTAATGGCCACATGTGTTGCCAATGCCAATTGACTGACTCCGGCTTTCTCTCTCTTAAAGCCTTTAATGTGCGTTTCGCGGCCGTAGCTGTTTTGAGTGAGACGCCAGGCTAGGTGGTAAACTTTTAGCCGGCTCTCCGCCAAGCGAACCATATTTGTTCAGCTGCCTTTCATATTTTTTTCGCCACTAGCTGGAAGCCTTTTTTTACCGCCGTCCAGGCCAATTATGTTGCATGATAACTACATATATATTTTTTTTTGCACCGCAGAGCGCACCTTCAATGAGCGCCGGGACCTCGGATGTGTGGCACTGTATTTTTAAGCTGGCTGTTTGCTTTGTAAATTAACTTTAACAAAAGTGTATGCCAAATAAAACAAGGCAGCTTGCATGCCGCATCCTTTCACAGGGATGCCACACACTCCTTCCGATTCCAATGCGAAAATCAATATACATATAGAAGCGGGAATTGCATATTCAAAGCGTACAGAGCATACAGATTGCCAATGGTAAAATATGAGTTATGGCACCAGTTTGGAGCAAAAGGGGCGTGTCCAGAGCTATGCGGGTTTCTTCTTCTGGAATTTTGCAAATTGAATTTCAAATGAGTCGGATCGTAACATATAGAAATTCGGCTGTGGCTGGACCGAGAGCTCTGGCAATTATGCCGTTATTTCTTTCAGGCCCTTTCCGGTTTTTTTTTTGTGGAATTAATTACTTATAAAAAATGCACGGCAATGGAAAGCCGCATGCAAACAAAGCTCACGTAGTGAAAACATATTGGAGCGCATTGACAAAAACAAACAGATAAAAAATTAGCAACCGCATACAAAGAATTTACAATTGTCTGCCGATACCGATACCGATGCCGATGCCGAATGGTATTCCACTTGGTGCAGGTGCTGCCGGAAATATACATAGGCAGGTGAGCTTAAACTGGACGACGACGACGGTGGGGAGAGCTGTCAGCTGGGGAGCTGGGAATCCGATGGCAAGTGGCATTATTGTTGGTCTATTTGTTTAACGCAATTGGCCAATCGAGCGCTTCAGTGGCCGGGGCGCTTAACATGCCCCCAGAGGCGGTTGACAGGGCCTCGCCCCAATCCTACCTCCTTCTCGTGGAGGTTGGGCGGGAGGCTGGGCTGGGCTGGACTGTTGTCATTGAGCATAATACCGTTATCTCTCTGTGACAGCAGCGATGTCGCAACTCACATGCACGCAGCAGGGGACGACGCACTCACACACACACACACACGCAGGCTCGCAGGACACACACACTCGTGGGCATGCATGGGTTAAAGCCAGCAACGATGCCAATGGTCAAGCATATTAAGCGGCGCCGAAAAGTAGGCAACGAATTCCGGGCCGCTGCCATCGAAGATTTTGTATACTCTTACTGAAGGGGCATTTTAGTTCGTCGTTCAGGTTTGTAATTAATCATAAAATATTATATTAACATAAATAATTAGAAAAATTAATGATAAACTTTGGTATACTTAATTAAGGGAATTAAATGTAGGCTTGTGGGAATGCTCCCATTAAATGGAAGCTGGTTTGTCTCTTAAATACATTTTGTTATATTTTTTAATTGTTTTTCTTACAAATATAGTCGCATTATGTTAATATGCTTTCGTATTTTTCCTAGATATGTAATTTTCACTCAAGATTTTGACTTTTAGGGCATTAAATACAAATAAAAAGAAAAAGCATTCATTTATTTGTTGAAATAATAAAATGATTTTCTGTATATTTGTATTAAACAAAAGTATAATCAAATTAAATTATATTTTAAATACAAATTCAATAGATATTTGATAAGTAAACCCCCGAGAAGGTACCTAAAGTTCCTAAAGCTACTATTATTCATAGACAGAAGGAATCTCCATCACCCTTAACAAGCAAAACACAAGAAAATTAAATATTTTACTTAAGAACATTATAAAAAACTTGATTAATCTTAAAGAAAATGATCTTAATATAAGCTAGAAGATAAGTTTTGGACATTTTGAGGGTATTTGCAACTCCGGCCTCGTTTTTAGTACCTCGTTTTGTATTTTGCTTGGGCTTCAGGCCTACCGCCGGAAATTGTTAGTCAAATGGAGTTTACGGAGCTTTAGAGGTCAGGCAATTGTGATGCTAATGGCCATAATCTAGACATTCCCCCTTGTTTATCGAGCCATGTGTCCATCCCACTGATCCCGGCTTCATCGGTGGAAAACCTGAAGCCACCCGCCGCCAATATCAATATAAAAGCCATTTAACTTATGCTCTACCATTTTCCAACAAAACACACACTTTTCCGAACCCCATCTCACCATTCACCCCCAAACCAGGGGCTCCGTCGAGTGGCGGTCTCAATTTATTTGGACCGCACCGCGTTTATTTCAACGCTTATTAGGTTTAAATTTATTTTCAATTTGGCCTGTCATTAAATAATAATTTACGAGCATTGTGACAGAGCTACAGAGCCATTTCCTTGGGTGGCTGCACCCGGCTGCCCGCCAGACATTCATTCAGACATTCGTTTTCAATTGCTTTACGTTCAATTTAAAGCCATTTGCTTTGTTGACCTGAACCTGAATCTGAACCAGGAGCAGGATTCGGGACCGCCAGACCCGCTCATTGTTGTTGTCGTGTCTGTGGCTACAGCGATTGTTGCCGCATCCATTGTTGCTGGATCGGGATCTAAAGCTATATAGCTATATAGCGACTGCTTATCGACATCTCCGGTCGCTGGCTGTTTGGCTCCTGGCTCTTGGCTCCTGGCAGCGTTTATTTGTCTTCGCCAATTGAATTTACGCGCCCGGCGTGTAGACAATCCCAATTGCGAACAAAACGAAACGGAAAGGAGAAGCGTCCTTCTTCGGGCGCTTGATTATTTTAAAGCTTTAAAATTATCGCTAGAGGATTTTTTGTGCTTGTTGCCAAATTATAAACGAATTTGTTTTAGATTAATTGCGCGTAAAGTTGCAAACAACAAAAATGCCAGCCAGTTCCACTCCCTGTCTCACTCCCATTCCAAAACAAGAGCGCAAATTTGTTCATTTTAAATGCGTCTCCGGCTTTGAGCATCAAATGGTATTATTTATTATTTCACCAGGCAGGCAGGCACCACGGCCCACTCTCAGTCCTCTCCTAGTGTTGTTTTAAGGCTTCTTTCTGGGCTGTCTGTTCCCCTCCACTTTGCCGCTGTTTGTTGTCTTTTGTTTTATGTTGCGGAAAATAATCGGAAATTTTTTCCCCTTACTTATTTAATGTTAATAGTTATCTCGACGCGGCCCTGCCTTTGTAGCCACCATTTCCCCGCTCGAATTTCCTCTTTTTTTGTTGTGTGTTTCGTTTTTTTTCTTTTTCGGGTGGGCTTTGCGCTTCAATTGTCCTCGACTGAGGTCCTGGCTCGGTTTATTTGTAATTTATGTAACTATTTCAGTTAATCGAGCGTAATTGATTTTATTTTGAGCTTTATTACGGCGTTTGGCGGTTGCCATTTTTCTCGCCGACTCGATGCGAGTTTGACTCTCGTTTTGGGCGACGGACCAGCGGACCAGCAGACCAGCGGACCATTTGTAGTTGATTCACTATACGAGCATTTGACATCAACTTGGCTTTGATGATTTGCCCGGCGCATTAAAGCAATTGCTGGTTGAATTATGGCATTACAGGGCTCTCGGTCTCGGTCAGGACCTCCTCCATCGCCATCGCCATCGCTGTTACTGTTGCTAGTTGGGTTCGTTTCATAAATCGCCGGCTCAACTGATATTTTGCCCTCGCACTCGGACATGCACATGACTTCATATACCCGCCGGGCCATAAATATTTTAGGGTGCACTTGAAGAAAGATCTAAATAGCTAGAAATATTAATCAAAGTATATAATATTAGAACTTTCCTACACCATAAAGTACGGTTTTTTAATTTAAATATAAAACAACTAAGAAAGCTATGATTGAGAGTGCTCGAATATGAGATACAGCTCTTCCACACAAATTTAAGCTATAATATTCTTGTACTCAATGGGTACTGGGTATAATAATTACAAGCCATGTTCCCAAGATGGAGTTCTTATAAGCAGAATTATTATTTACAATATAAGCCAGGAATACATTTAATACTATATTTTTCCGAGTGTCGGATAACCTCTCTTTCCCCCTTCTTCGTCCGCCAAGGTCTCCTGCCAATAGAAAGTGCTGGACGCACTTACTGGCCCCCGGGCTGCTTAAATGAAAAGCAACTTGTGGCATTCCATCCGTCCACCCCGCCCAATGTCCCGATCCACCCAATATCCTTGCTATGCGCAACAGCGTGAACAGTCGAAACAGAATTTGGCATTAGCCCCGGCCAGGTGTCCCGTTGCCCCAGTGTCCAGGTGGCAAGTACTTGCCATGGATGTTGCGCCATATTAGCGCCGCGTGTCTGGTAATTTATGAAGCGACAGCAGCATCGGCCACAGCAGGCAGCCAAGGACCGGTGGGGCCCCAGAGCCAGGACTCTGTCCTGCTCCGGCTGTAAATATCTTTAAAAGGCGCTGTTAAAACAAATTACTGTCTGGTTGCGTGTGCCATGTACCTGTGGGGGTGGCCCCGCCCGGCTGGGAAAGTTATTAAGCGAATTTCTTGCAGACAAGGAGGCATGAAAATTCCCGCGGGAATTTTCAACACTCCCCCGAAACTCCGGTGCGTGTGGATTTTCCGTATTGTTTTCCTTCAAGGGGGTTACTGGGTGGGGGGCTTTCGGCTGAGGTCTGACAACTTCCGGGTTCCTCCAGCCATTTTTTTACGTGCGTGACAGGAGTTGAGCATCATAATGGAGGCGGGCGCGGAGAGACAGCTACTCGACAGTGTTGTCAATTTCATTTTAAAGTTCGCCCATATGCAGCCATCATTTTCGACGCAGATTTTCCGGCCTCATTTTCGACGCAGATTTTTCTGCTCACTCCCGGTCCGCCCCCCGAGGGTCAGGCATGCCCGATGTGGTTTGATTATGCATAGATGAAGTTGCCGGGTGTCCTTCCCCTGGGGATGAAGCGGAACAACTCTCGATGGGTAGGAGTCTATTAATAGCAAGGACAGGAACTTGAACTTGAGCAGCTCTCGACAGGAAATGGAAAGGGGGGCTCTCGATGTGGCTGCGGCTGGAAACACTCCCACCTTCAGACTCAATAAATTTAATGCAAATTACGAATTTGTGCCAAAAATTAAGTTAAATTATGCCAGAGACGAACGAAACCCACAGAGCAAAGTATACCGCAGAATGTGCAGAGGCAACGCCCAGATAACTGCCTCGAAGACAAAGCCGGGCCCGAAAGGAAAACAGCAATTTTTTTGTGGCTCCCTCAAATTGAAAATGAAAAGTCAGAACTTGAAAATGATAATCAACGTCAACAAATTCGGGGAGGGTGGGACTCGGCATGGCTCGGCACGAAGGCAGTATGTATAATGATCTAATAAATTTCATTACCGCAACAAAGCGAACTGGGAAAGCTGGAAAAGCTGAGAAAGCTGGGAAAACAGGATTTTTATCTATTAGAGGGCCATGTTCAGGGCGTTCATTTATCCCGCATATTTGGGCCAGGTAGCGAAACTGGGTTTTCGGGGCGCACAAACTGCTTTGCTCACTTGAGAATCAAATTGGCAGCAAACTCCAACCCCGGAAAATGGGAAATGGTGAAAACAGCAACGGAGCAAGCGGAGAACGAAAGTCGCGTTTGCTCACTTCAAACTTGGGAAATTTGCTACTCGGAACTCTGTCATCGAGCCACGAACTTTGTGGACTTGCCAATGCCCGTCCCGCCCTTCGTCCTGGCCATATCCTGGCCCCACCATCATCCTGCATATGTCAGCAGTTTCCAACCCGTTTTTTTTTTTTTTGCGCTGCTCCTTGGTGCTTTTGGCAAAGGATTCGAAAGGCTTCCTCTCCGGCTTCCTGCAAATGTTTTGTATTCATTTTCGTTATTTGGTTTATTGCGGAAATTTGTAAATTTGCTAAAGGGGTTTTTGTTGTCAGTGAAGTGGCTCAGGTAAAAATAGAATATTGATATTGTTATGGGTAGCGAGTGAGTGAGTGAGTGCTGGATGCTGTTGGCACTGCGGGATATTCGATTGAAATTTAGAGGAGTATTCAAATTGTGTGCGGTGATTGACTGAATGGAAATTGTGTCCGATTTGTGAAGATTTGATGGTGTTTTGTGCTGCGCTGCGCTGCGATATTTTCTTTTGATCCACCCGATACGGGCTTATTAACAAATTGACAAGAGCTCCCCGAGGAAGCATAAGCCGTAGCCAAAGTACCTGCAAATATTTTACGAAATTTATTTCCGCCTCAAATTCAAGCCGCTAATTAACCGACAAAACCGAACAAATAATCACTTCCTTTGCGGCAAATCCCCAGACTATTTAGACAATTTGTTGTACGTTGGGACCCACCATTAGGTGGAGTTCATAAAATACATGGCCATTTCCCCCCCGGCGAAGGCTGGCGGCAATTACGAGTACCCCTGATACACTCTGCCACAAGGGTGGGCCATAAATAATGCTACTTAATTGTTTTACAAAGCATAATTTTATCCTTTCGCAAATCCAGTGTTTTACAAACATTTTCCCAAATAAAAAATGGAGGAGAAGAGTGAAAGTATGAAGGGAAATGGAAAATGGAAAATGGCGCCTTTTTCTTTTGCCGCACCAGCTTAAATATGAATTAATGGCCAATAAAGATAATCTTTTACACATTCGCGTACGCAGCACATTAAAAGTTAAATTTATGCGGCACACACTCATCCAGAGCTTGAATTTTTTTGCAACTCGAGTATATTTTAAAGTCTCCCTCTGAAAAATAAGTTATTAGTGAAAAGAAAATAATATTATACAAGTTGTAGGCATTTCCGGTGATTATCTGGCTTCCGTCTGATCAATAAGTTCCCAGAACTCTGTCCTGGCCCTCCTGCATCATTTGCTGCATACTCAATGTTATGGCGTGTACGCAATGTGATACATAAAAAAAAGGACATGAAAAAGCCGGGACGAGGACGAGGCCGAAGCCGCTCATTAATATTTCATGTTCGAATGCGAATTATTCAAAACAATGCGGGGAACCCAAATGAACGCGAGGAGCATAGCCAAAATCTCGGACCAGGTCCGCAGTCCTCTCGAGTGCTTCTCGAGCTTCCTTCCTCCTGTCCTCCCTGACTCTGGGTCAGCGGAGATGACTTGGAAATGGACTCGAGGCCATCGCTGTATCAATATTTGTGTTAATCTGTCATTTTTCGTCGTTTATGAATATTTGAGTTGGTCCAGGCGGGGGGTCATGAAAATTTCATGTGACTTGCGGATAGGTTCGCTCTCTTTCTCTCTCTTCTGAGTGTTTTGCGGAAATGTGATGATTATTGGTTGAACAAATAGAAATCCGACGGGGCCGGGCTACGGTTTTATTTGAAGAACCTGCCGGCAGAATTTCAGGCGAAGTAATATCAAACGACGACCGCTTATTAATTTCCTTTGACTCGACTCAGTCAATGCTTGGCATTCCCGGGCAGCACCGCACTTACTTATGACAATTTGCCTATCTCAATGCCCATTCCCTCAGATAGCAGCAAGACACAATCTAAAAGCCAAAATGCCACATTAAAATATTTTACACATTCATTTTCTTGACCAGACAAAAAGTCGTAGCGGCCAACGCAGAAATAGAACATGAAAAATGGCACAACAAAAGTAGTTTACCCTCCGCCCGCCCCCATCGAAATATTTATTATATTTGCCAAATGGAGAGTGCAGATGCCCGTTGAGTGTGGGTCCGTTTCAGATTATTTGGTTTGTTTTGGGGCGCAATGAAAAGGGTTAAGCTGGAACATAAACAAAGGCAAGAAGACACCAATTTGCATATTTTTAATATTTCTCTTTTAGCCGGCGAAGGACAATCGGCGAATAAATTTATGTTCATGCGTAGGAAACACTTAACTAAATTACATTCGAGTGGTGTCGGGGGGGCTCAGAGATTTCTTACAGATTTCTCTTAGTATTTCACTGAAATATAGGTAAGTAAGGAATTTATTTAGTATTATTCTTTGCTCTCTTTTTATTTATATTTGGAACAAGTAACATTCCTTTGACTTAACTTCAATTGCTTAGTGTTTAGTTGTTTCCAAATTAACACTGTTTCATCTCGACAAGTCTTTCCATGCATTTACCAAACATTTTTTAATATCTACTTCCCTTCCACATAGTTATTTAATTCCATTACGCGAAATACTTATTAAAACAATGCCATTTTTTTGCAACAAATACCTGCAACAAATTTGCTTATAAAATTATGCAGTTACGCTTTTCACGCTCGATTATGGCCAGCATAATATTGGCCGAAATAATATTTAAACTGAAAAAAGGCCCATATACATATGCATTCGAAATTAAACCATTTAAATAGTTGTATTCCGATATTTTGCAGCCTAATAAATCCCGTCGAGATGAATGCATAAGCGGGGCAATATGCAAAATTGATTTCGCAACAATTAAAAAGCGCATCGTCAACAATCCAGAACACTTAAATATTTAAGCATTTTTTGCCGGGCCCTCGGCTTTCTTTTTTTTTCAGAGCCAGCCAACTGTCGCCATCGGAATTGTCATGGTACTTCCATTCACTGCCAGTTTTTTGTGGGCAATAAACAAAAATTATTATGCTCAAATAAGCGTAAATGCAGGCGCAATACAGAGGGCGGACTATGGAGGGGAGAAGGGCTTGCATTGTTGCCAAAAAGTGTTTGAGTGACGATGATGAAAAATGCAGCAAGGCAGCAACGACGCTAGGGCCGCATACGCGTATTATGGCCAAAATGAAATGAAACGGAAGTTGCGAGCTCTGAACACGGTTTTATTGGCACACTCGTACACACACAGACTCCCAGCTGATTTGACAACAAATCTGAATCCACACACAGTCGGTGAGGGGACAAACAAAAAAAAAAAAAAAAGAAGAAAAAGTATAGAAAAGAGAACCTCGTCGTTGGGGCAAAAACGATTGCAATGAATTTTTATAACCGCCAAACGGCGAGCAGGCAAATGAAATCAATCGAATCGAATGCAGTCAACAGCGCCACAATTGAAATGGAAAATGTTATAAATCGAATGTGGCGAGGTGAACGAGGCTGGGTGGGAAAAACCCTGGGAAAACTGCGGGGTGCAGTGTCGCCTCTCTCTCTCTCTCTCTCTCTCTGACGCCAATCGTTTAGCGGCTTTTGTCTGTGATTTTTATTGTTGTGCAAACTTTGCGCCCTCCTCCTCTGTTTTTACGGCTTGTCAACACTGAAAACTCAACTCGACTCGCGGGCGCTCTAATTAAGAAAACCCTGATTAATGACGCGCACTACGATTTGACTACGAGCTTTGTGGCCATTCCAAAGGGAGTGCCAAGTCCTGGCCAGAGCCAGAGAGAGAGAGAGAGAGATAGAGCACCCTCCCATCAATCATCAATCATGCATTATGTCTGGCAACGTCACAAACTGAACTTGTAATTTGATTAGTGCTAGTTACACCGGATACTCGATATTCCCTGCCAGCCATCAGCCGTCGGCGGGGCGTCTTAATTCAATTTATCAATTCATTAGAGAGTGTCGCCGCTGGCTTGCGTCACCAGTAATCAAGTAGATTTTTTAATGGCAACTTAATGCATAATCATTAAGTCGCCGTTGTTGCCACTCCTGACTACAGGCTCGTGGCTCTTGGCTCTTGGCTTCCTTTTTTTCGGCCAGCTGCTCTTGGCCAATATAAATTCCCGTTCGCCGCAGAGCAGTAATAACTTTTATGCCTATGCCCCACTCGAAGGTCCACTGGGCCTGGACATTAATATTGAGTTGTTTTTTGTTAGAAGGCTACTAGTAAAAAAAATACGTAACAGTTTGATAATATTTCAGGCTGAAAAAAATAATTGGAAAAAAAGGAATATTAAATTATAGATTCGAATATATTTTTTTATGGAACGTTTATATTTTCTGTATTTGTATTCCCTTGCAAAGGGCATTATAATTTTATCATATTATTCAGTCTGTTTGTTCGTATTTCGGTTCTTCGATTTCTATGCAAACTAATCTCTCAGTTTATATTCTATAATATTTCCCACGACTATCTGGTTGATCTTAATAAATATTTAGTTGTATATATTATATATATTATATATATTATATTATATATATATCATTGCAATATTCCTCTTGTGGATAAATATCACAGAAAGCATCATTAAACTATTTGTTTTAATAATGTGGCATACAAATAATATCTGCAGGGGTATAAAAACTTCGTTTCCAACCAAAATATCAGCCAGAATTCTTGTAACTATTCCTTGTACAACACACATTATGCGTCAAGTTTATTTTCTCTGTATACATTTGTAGGAAATGTCCGAAAAAGGGGGATTCCTATTCGGGCCATATTCAAAGTCACATAATTTTCCAATCAATTAGCTTTTGTATTGACTTTTGCCGGCAGCAACAGCCGCCCAGCCCGATGGCCGAGGACCGACGATTCCCCCGAAAACTCAATTTGTATTTGGGGGGGCCAAACATGCGTTTCCTCCCTCGGAACAACCCATTGACAGCTCAATGGAAGTGGAAGAGCAGGACCACATTTGACCGGTGAACCTCAGTCAGGATGCAGTGACTTACGACCCCTGGCCAGCCCTTTTCCATTTGAATACACTGATAGGGAGCAGTGGCTAAGGTGGCTGCGTGGAAACGAGTCCTGGACAGGACTAAACTAACTGACACCGAACTACTTGGTGTATGGGGACGAAGCGTTACTAATTAATACAAGCAACTTCGGCCAATTAATTAGTACTCGGCCGGGCCAGGTGAACTTTAAGCCAAACATGACACGTGAAAAGACCAGTGCCAACGTTTTGGCAATCGCATATATAAATACGTATATTTTCAGCCAGCTATAATTGGTCTTCGGTTCGGTTTTCTCACCCCCGTGCGGATGGATGGTGGGAATTTATGGCCGGACCCCGTGACACTTGAGCCCGCATCCTTCGTCAGGACGAGGTTTTAATGGCGAGCACATAGCATTGGCCTTAGGAGGGCGTGGTCGTCGCGATGACATTTTAAAGTCGTCTTTAATAAGCTTTAACGAGCGCCATCCGCATTCGACTTCTCTCCCCCTCGGGCGGAAAAGCGAAATGTGAAAAGCGAACGCGAATGCGAGCCTCAAGCGTATTGAATGACAACGTTCGGAGAGCCAAATTGGAGGGCGATCGGTTGACAAAGCTGTAAAAGTCGCTCCAAGGACTCGACTCGGACACCTGTGAGGGCGAGGGGTTCAGGTTGGGAACCAGTGAGCGACCTCGGCTCCGAATCAAGGTCCACCTCCGACTGCCATCAGCTTAATTAAGCGGCCAGGGCATTTACGTGTTTGCCGCTATTCTTTTCTGTGTGTGTATGTCGTGTTGTGTTGTGTCTGTGTCTGTGCTTTTGCTCGTAGTTTAGTTTACCGCAATTACAGCAATTAACACTAAGCAATTAAAAGCAACAACAATGCAAATTACGTGCAACATGCAAGTGCTCAGCGAACCAACAACAGCAGGCACTACGGAGAAAAAATATAATCGGATGGGACAGAAAGTATCGACCGGGGAGATATTCTCGAAGTTAAACTTTAACTGTGACCTAAGGGTTATAATTATAAATATTTCGAATGTGTATATTAAGAGAAGAGATCTGATATGGTATTATGATAGAGTTCTATATTTCGAATATTGAAATATTGGAAGATATTACATTAAAGTTAAAACATTAATATTATTTCCTACTGAGACAGGAAAGTATTTCCTTATAAATGGAGCTGTTAAAAGGATAAAAGGATTAATTTTCTAATCATGTTTTTGAAGCTTAGCCTAAGTCCTGATTTATTTTCACGTGAAATAAGAGAATTTAATTTAAATCAAGCAGTACCCGTCGTTAGGCATCCAGCAGGGTATCAAAACAAATAAACAGCGTGAAATGTTTGGCTACAGCAGAGCGACAGCCTCCGGCCCTGGCGGAAATAGTTGTATGCAGTTTTAAATTTTCGCCCGCGGAGACAGACGCCGGGCGGAGGAAGCGGCAACGGCGACTGGCGGGGCAAAGGAACAGCGGCTGACCCAAGGCAGGTGAGCTAAAGCTGAGCTCAGCTAAACTGAACTGAGGTGAGGTCTGAGGATGGAAACGGCGGATCGGTGGAGGCCATGGCGTTGGCTGCGTTAAATGAAGACCACAAAATGCAGCGCTGCGCTGCTCTAATTAAGTTGAACCCAGACACTGGCAAACAGAGGCCAACACACACTCGTGCATAGCGGTGTACGTGCTCGTGGCTCAATAATTAACTAACTGGCAATATGCAACGGGCCCAAACGGGTCCAAACAACACCCACGCAGCAAGGATGTGGGTCTCCTTGCCACCCTCCAGGAAATCCCTGCCAGCCACTCCCACTGGAGCCCTGTCCTCACACTCTGTTTACAGACAAGGACTTCAAATGGCATTGCACTTGAACTATTTCTGCATATTTTATTTTTAAATTCCCCAGATTGGAGATTGTTTCCCTCTCTGTGCGCCGGCAATTTGTTGGTGAGCAAACAAATTGAATTAAATTTAAACAATTTCATTTTATTTTCGGAGTGTCCGTCCGAAAGCAAGTCGTTCCAGGCAAACTTGAGCGGAGACAAGGCAGTCATGTTCCTGTCGGTACTGCTGCTGGTAATTTTAATTGCCCGCCTGCCCAATCCATTTTTAGTTCGGTGTTCAAGTCCCAAAGTGGCAGACAGGCAGGCATTTTGGCCAAACTGTGTGAAAAATTCTCTAAATAATTGCGGGGTTTCAAGCAATAGTGCAAAGATATATATAAAATCCATGTATGATTTGGGAAACTTAGCAAATTAATTATTTATGCATTAAAGATAGTTATAAGGAAATAAAATATATTTTATATTACTTTTTCATGAATTATCCGACCCTTCCTACGTCTTATAAACTTACCTAATCCATTCGGACCAAATATCTTATATTGTTCACCGTGTGCACTTACTATTTATTCTCTATATATATTCTGTAGATCTGTAAAGAAGTCACGAAAGAAATAATGCCCAAACAGGCCTGGAATAACCTAAAATCTTATTTAAATTTTCCCAAAAACAAAAAAGTCCTTTTCCCTTATGCAGCTTCAATTTATTCGCGAAAAGCTAACGAGGTAAAAATATTCAAGAATCCGATTAAATAGGAACAAAAGTATACCGTTTGTTTTGGCTTCCATTGGTAAATGTATTCAGCTTATTTTATATATTGCAAATATTTGAAATCTATTCAGAGTTGTGTACAGTAGCATCTGCATAATACCCGTGTATTAGTGGATTTACCGCCATAAAAAACCGGCCGAAACGTGAGCGGGCATAAAAAAGGACGTTGCCACAATATGACAATCCATTGAATGACCATGGATCTGCCTCGTATCACAAACAATAAACAGCCACAAACGCCAACAACAATGGAACATAAAAATGCACAAAAAACAAAATGAAAATGAGTGAAAATAAAAAAGGAAAACTAAAACAATGTCACGGGTATGGGGGCGAGCAGTCGGCAAACGGAAAAGAGTTTGCCAAAAAAATATAAATCGCCTGCCAGCTAAGCAAAATGTCAGAGCCATAAATATCATAAAAAATATATTATCAAGCGACCATGATTTCAAAAATGGGGAAGAAGCCTCTGGTGTACACGCAATATCCGTAGATTTGTTTGTACATACAATATGTATCCGGAGGATGCGAGGACACTATATAGTCGTTGCTGGTTTTCGGCTACAAAATGGTGTGTTAACAGACACTCGAAGGAACTGCAGGCGGGTGAAAAGGAAAAATATTTTAATACGTGCAATAAAATTAGAACAAAATACGCACTAAAGCTAAATTGAAAAGAAAATCGTTATGGTTGACACAAACTGATGCCCATAACCAAAAATAAAACCGGGCAAACCAAAAACGATTCGAGCGCGTTAAGCAAAACGCGTTTTAGTGGTGGTCCTCCGCCCCCCCAACCAAAAACTACACACAAACATATATGTATATATAATCGGAACGCCGAGAAAACTCCGGCAAAAACACATTTTATATGCTTGTTGTTGGCTTGCTAACTTTGGAACAATTTTCGTATTTTTTATGCGAGATTTTCCCCCGCTGCTTTTCATTCCTTTTCTCTTTCCTCGTTTTTTTTTTTTGCATTTTCTTTTTTTTTATTTTCCATGCGAGTTAGGGGAGAAAACTTCTTGGGTTTCCAATAATTTGTTGTAGCGAACTTGTTTTGCATGTGTGTGGTGCGAGTGCGAATGTTGTTAGCCGCTCTACATATATCAAAGAGCGGCAAAAACGAGGCGGGCAAGGAAAACTCTAACAATACGGCGGGACGCAAAAAAAAAAGGGAAAAAATCCTAAGCATTTTCCCAGCAGTAGCAGCAGTTTGTAAAATATATTTTTATTGCTATCGCACACACACACACACACTACACACAATAGGGCGGCAGGACTAGCGACTCCTTTGGCTGGTCGACGTTTTGCCATTGACTTCTTCTCGCTATTAAAGCGCTAACAAAAACCAACAACAGCCACTGCGGAAATAGTGGAGCTGTAGCATGCTTTTTGTCATATTTCACCGCGAAGAGCGGGAGAGCCAGAGGAAGCAGCAGCAACAGCAACAGCAACGGCGGCAGGAGCAGAAGCAGGAGCGGCAGGATCAGGACACGCATGTTGCGTACGAGGATGCGAACACTTCATAAAAAACACTTTCATTACAACTACAACGGCAACAAGAGAGGAAAGTGTGCGGGCACAGTGGACCATATATTAGAAAATATATTATTAAGTATACTCTGCTTTGTTTTGTATATATTAATTCGATATTTAGATCTCTAAAAAGCTAATACCGAACCGAAACCAAGCTAAATCTTAAACAAATATGTGTAAAATTCTTGAGGAAAGCTTACGATTAGTTAAATTTTAGTTGAAATGACATATTAGTTAGAAAAGTCTTCAAAATGTATTTAATATATTTTTACACATATCTGATAGGGTTTTAAAAAGGTATGCACGTTATTATTAGATTGAGAGACAACTGACTTTCGTTACAGACTTCGCAAGGGCCTTCTGAGTGTACTGACCGTTGTGTATCAACGTCCAAGAAGACCGTATAATCTACTAGATAATAATTGTAAGGCGTTGCGCATCGTGATATACTACTACGTATATTTAACTGAACCTTTTTATATAGCTGCTAAAAGGCGGGAATAGTTTATTTCCTTAAGAACTCCTCTTAAAAGTCTCTAGGAAGTAAGGCATAAAATAACCGCTTGATACCTCTTAAAATTAAGCGTAAAAATGTATATATTCTTCTTATTTTCAAGCTAAATATTCAACTCTCTTTGATGACAGATCATAACATCATCAGTATTAGGAAACTTGCAGTGCAATATTTATTCTAAACCCCAAACACCTCGCCATTTTTCTCAGTTATTTCATTTTAAGGGACTTGGCCCATGGTGCGTCATCTGTTTGGTTTCGGTTCGGGCCGGACTACTTACTACTTCGGCCGGCATTATTTCATGTGCAAAAGTCGCTGCGTGTTGTGTTTGCTATTAAAAATGTCAGCCAACGAGACTGTATGTGTGTGTGTGCGCCTTCGTGTGAGTGTGTGCTGCAGCTGTGAAATGGACACACACACACACATGTGAGTGAGGGAAACACGCTTTTAACACCGAAATGAACTTGTACGCCATGTTTATGGGCTGATAAAAAACAGTTGACCAACATTTGTGGAAGTGGAAATTGACTTTAACGGAGAGGGGGGTAAATTAAGGATATTTTACAGGGACTTGTATGGGGGTGGAGGGTGTATAATAGTGTAAGCACCGCAGTGTCTTAGTTTAGGGCGGGCTCTTCCCCAAGGAACACTCTGATTTGGCCTACTTACAGTTGGCAGTTAACATTGACTAACAGGGCCATAAAAAGCTCTGCCATGAGTCTGATAATTTGGTCGACTTTTTTTGGCCAGAGTCGGCTCTCTTACCAAAGAGCACAAGACTGTTAGCTACAGAGCTCTGTAGAAAGCCCGCCCAACAATTTGTTTATTAACCTATGCTTAAAGAATAATAAAAAAGGTTGAATAAATAAAAACAGGTTGGAATTTTAAAGATTTTAATGAGGTAAAATATGGTGGCTAACAATTATATTTTGCTGTTGACGAATTACTATAGGTTCTTGGTTTTTAGTGCACCTGCACTGATGGATATTGGTAAGCAACGAGGCAACAGGTTGCTTTTTGATTGATGTTCGATTTGTGCTGATGGAAAGCTTTACACGCAGTCATTGTAAATAATATTTTAACAATATTTTTAGATATAGAAGATAAATTTCTGATAACCTGATACTATTAGTATAAGTATCGTAAGTTAGAAGTGCAGATTGCACAACTAGCTTTTAGATATTTATTTATTATAATTAGGGAATTCTAAATAACTCTTATTCCTCAAACTCTAGCAACTACTTAGCACTACTTTTATTACTTTAAAATCAAGTAGTAATTTTTAAAACCGCGCTTTGTCTAAGCAGATGTGACATTTAGAACATTTAACAGCTGATTTTTAGTACAAGCTGCGCCGCAGAGAGAGAACAAGAGCGAGTTACCTTCGAGAGAGTCGCCGAGAGAAAAGCCGAGAGAGCTAGCCAGAGAATTGCCGCAGGCTAATTTGAAATGTAAACAAGATTACCCGATGCCATAAACCATCTGCAGCACAGATAATGTCGTATGCAATGGGGCATGTACAATGTGAATCAACTGGGGAACTGGCGATATTTGCCTTGTATGATTCCAGTGTGTTCGAGCTGCAGGAATTGTGCCCCCAAAAGTCTGCTATAAATCCGAAAGCCGCCGTAACAGAGCCCTGTTATCGCACAGCATCCACAAACACATGCACACACAGCCGCTTCGGACACGGTCACATCGTGTGTGCGCTCTCAATGGCGCTCGGCACCCTCTCGCTCATTGGGCGGCCGAGAGCGACTTCCGCTCGGCTCTCGTTGCCGAGCTCGGAACGGATGCTGCCGAGGTGGCTCCAGCCTCTCGGTTCCAGCGTGTGTACCATAAAAATCGTTTCAGTGAGAGTTTGCGATCCCGCGGGTACGGTCGGAACTAACGGGACTTCAACGACGTGACGCGACCAAGTGCGAATTGTTTTTCCGGCTATCCGAGCCAGAATCTGCGGAAAACCAATCGAAAAAATCGAAATAAATCGGTTCGTTTTGAGTGTGTAGAAAACGTATTATGTAAAATTGCAGCCAGTCAAGAGATAATGCCAAACTGATTAGTGGAAAAGTGCGTTTAAGCTGACTCGCAACGTAAGCAGCTGCCCAATGTTGTTCCCATTTAAATGTTGTTTTGTTGCCGCCGCTGCTGTTGTGCCTCCGAATCCGTGCATCGAGATCTGACGCTGACGCTGACGCTGATCTGACTGTGCAGTGCATTGCCCATCCGCAAGTCGCCTTCAATGAAAATCATTTCCATTGAAAAGCGACCGTCGTCGTTCTCGTTTTTGGATTATTTCGCCAGTTAAGCGGGGATGCGTCCATGCCTCCGTCTATATGCGTACTATATAGCCGAGAGCCGGCAGATAAAACGATTTCCCCGCTCAGCTGAGCTCGTTTCAGCGCTTTTTTCGGGTTCTTTCACTTGCCTGCTGGAATAGATTTTCGCAGCTTTGTTGCTCTAGTCGAGCGCTTTTGTTATTTATATGACCAGTTTTTATTTTCTATCTTTTCTACAATTCACATTGCAATGCTCTTGTAGGGGCCATCATATTTCACCGCACATTCGCACATAAGTGCAAAATTGCCGGCCTTTGACGGCCATTAAGCCGCTGTACAAAGACCAGTGAAATGCGAGCCATAAACTAATAGATAAATAAATCGCACACCCTCGTCGTCGTTTAAATTGCTAAATTGCTGAAGTGTGCGTGTAATGAAATTACACACAGATGAATGCCACTTGAAAGGCAAAACGGTTGACGACGGCCTTTGACGGTGAGAAAACTGACTATGCACGATAAGCTGCAAGGGAAAAACATGGCGAAACTTTACGACTGATTAAGACGATAGGAAAATTGGTTTAAGAAGGTGTGAAGGCACCAGCATCAATCTGCTAGATGGACTGTAAGGCTATAATCACATCAAGACAACAAAATTAAATGTAATTGAATTCGAATCGGATACAAAATTCAATAAAACAGGCAGACACTTTTGTTCTTATGCCGGTGTTAAGTAAGAGAAATGAATCCAAGTCTTTAATTCACTTATGAGAAGAGCAAAGAGTGCTAGGCAGTTATAGAAATCATAGTTTCCGGTGTAAATATTTACTTTATATTATATTGGAGTTCCAGGAAAGTGGTTTTCTTAATTTATTTGACTTATATTGTAATATTTTGTTATCTAGTCTTATTTTTCTTGCTTAATTACCTAGTTTACATATAAAGGTATTCTCTGACTTGTGTTTTTCATCTTTCAATATTTATCAAAGACATCCTTTTTATTTCATTTCCTTAAGTTTTTAATTCATTTATGGAAAGTGCAAAAACTACTTAATTCTTGAAGAAACCTCAGTTTCAGGTGTAAAGAATATATTTATATTTTATTGGAGTTACTGAAAACAAGTTATCTTAAGTTATTTATTAAATTTAACTATCGATTTTGTTATATATTAGTGTACATAAAAAGTAATCTCTGAATGGTGTTTTTTGTATTTCAATATTTATTATCGGTCTATTAATGGTCTCCCTATTTATTTTATTATATTTAAACAGATATATTAAATATTTTCCCCTAAAATTAATGATAATACTGGCAATTTCATTGACTGTTTGACATGTATTGGGTTTAGTTAAGCGTTTCTCGTAAACATACGTTCAATTTCATCGCACTTGAAACCTAATTCCCAACTGCTCCCATTTCGACCTCAATCAAAATTGCTGGTCAGACCATTAATTGCAAATTTTGACACAAATTCGACAGACCAACATTTGCAATTGTAGGGAACAATGACCACACGATTTGGCGACAAAAGCAATTTATAAACGACACACGATACAACATAAACAATATTATTAGGGGGGCGCCGAGAACAAAGTGCATCAATTCGACATGGAAATGCGAGTGGAAGTGAATTTTAATATGCAATTAACTCTGCGGACAGCTGGAGACCGAGCGTTTATTTGCATATCAAAACGCTCATCACTCGGACTCCTCCGGAGGGGGAGCGGGAGTGTGCGCTCCTTCCAGGATGGGGCGTGAAGCCAGCTTAGTGCTGGCAGGCTCACCCAAGTATGCAGCACAATTAGCAGCCCGAGGAGGCAAACAGCTGCTGTGGCGATGATGACGTTGATGATGTTGATGATGGCGCCAAGTGTTGAACGCTCTGATTGCTGCCCAGCTCTGCAATCCCCCTCAAGCTCACACACACAGACACACACACTGCCAGTGGCGGCCATTAGAATTTTTAGTATTCATAAAATTGCACTTGAACCCTTGCGAAACGAGGCAGCCATGCATGGCTTTTTATAGGCTCACTTAGCGCACATAAACCGCGTGGAAAAAAAATGGTAGTCAGGCAGGCAGGCAGGCAGGCAGGTATCCTGCTCAAGGGCTCTCCTTGATGCAAACACACATACACAGCTCTTGTAGATGCCATAATAATATTGTAACTTTGCACTTCAAATTGCATTTTAATGCAAACACACTTCATTACATTACAAAATAAAGAGCGAGCAAGCGGGGAAAGGGAGCGCAAACTTGCATGCCGGAAATGGAAAAACGCCGACACACTTTGCTGCAGCTGCAGCCGGAAAACCCACCGACACACACACACAGGCCACACTCCTCACCCCCTCCTCGATATCCACACAAGTTTGTAAATTGAAGTGCATGTCGATCGTAGGTGGATGCCTCCTCAATGGCGAAACTGGCACAATGTGCCCATCGAGGTTACGTATACGCAGCATAGTCCCTGGCAAACTCTTCACTTTCGGCCTGCATTAGCTAATGTGACTCACATTTTATTGGGAGCACTTTTTATTGGCTGCACACAAGTTTTTATCCTTGCATAAGCCATTCGGCAAACTGATTTGCAAAGTTTGGCCAGAGGGGGAGAGCTGGTAAATGGATTTTGAGTGGCTCATATTTAATTTAAGGCCAATTCCAATGTCGAATGAGTGTGCCAAACATTAAAGGCGCTCTGCATTTTGGGTCCCGACATTCGCTTTTGGAATGTACATTTAATTAACTCTCCCACGTTTGCATTTGTTTTAATTAAAGCTTTCATTTCTCGATTCAATTAAAGTTTAGCGCATATTCCAACACCAGCACGAATGTTTGAATATTTTCCGATTAGATTCGCACTCGGATGAATTTTATTTTCCACTTCAGCCACGGGACTTCGTTATAAAATGAATTTCGAGCTCTATTGACAAACGATTTACAAATATTTTCACTTTATCGAAATGAAAATCCATTTGCAGGCGCTGTAAATAAATTTAGACAGATTTATTAACGCCGCTTTAAAAAAAGATGATTAAGTGGGCACTCCGCCACCTGTCAGCTGCGGTTGTGCGTCGGTCCGTATTTTATATAGAATAGTTTATTCCAGTTTATTCGCAGCCGGCCTAAAAGATATATACAAAAAAAAAATTGGGGTCGCGTAGGCTGCCAAAACGGAGAGCTAAAATAAAATTAGTGCAGCCGGCTAAAAGCATTTGGTCCTGTAATGTTGTCGATAAAAACCGTGCTGGAGCAAGTCAATATATCATAAAAGCACGTCGCAGCCAAGCCTCAATTCTGCGGCTCCAAATGTTTGTATGTGTGTGTGTGCAGAGAAAGAAATTATGTCAAAGAAATTATTTGTTTCTAAAAGAATATTCGGATTATTTTAGGTTGTACAAGCTTAACATATATTTTCAGATATTCCTAAGTAACATTTTTAGGCTTTCTATTTCTAGAAGATAAAATAGATTTCAGATGCTGATAATATTTATATTTTGATCCTTACTTTTCCTTAATTTATACTTTTTTATTAGCTTTTTTTCTGGAAGAGAATAGTTAGTTTATAAATAATAGTTTCTTCCAATAAAAAACTACACAATGTGTTGCCTTTGAAATACATTTTGTAAATACTCTTTGGCTTCAAAGTATCGATATGTTTTTTCCCTACATTTTTGTAGAATTTATTTTAAATGTTTGAGTGAATTCCATTACAAATTAAGTTAATTATTATAGTTAAATACTTCGTAATTTATTTACAATTTGTATGATACATTGTCTTGTTTTTTTTTGCAGTGACTGTGTAGTGAGATATTTGAGCCAGTGTATGTAGTCTAGAAACATGTGCGTATACAGTTTCCGATTTCCGCTTTCCTGTTTATCGTTTATTGGGTTTTTTCGCAAACGTAAAAGTAAAAGCACTGCTCCAGACCAGACCGAGGCGCGGCAAAACAAGAAATCCGAAGAGAAATTTGCACTCGTTAGCTCTTCAGCGGGATGCTTCAACCTACTGCCATCATCGTCATATTGAACTTTGATGCTGGCACGTTCCTTCGTCCGGGACTCGGGCTACCCGCTTAAAGATCTACACGCGCGGATACTTTGGCACATGTTTCGCCCATCGCCAGGCTGCCATATCCCAGACTGCCATTTCTACTGGCATCTCCTTGGCGCGTCCTTTGCCAGTTGGTCGTGTGTTGTTAGTCATTTATATGGGCCACATAAATTATAACAAATATGTACGCAGGCGGCATTCGAAATGATTTCTCACTGTTCGCGCGCGCTCCAGGGCTGCGAGTTATAAATAATCTTTAATTAAAAGAGCCTCTCGCAATGCGGAAGACGGAAATATGTTTTAAAATATTGAGGTGTACGTGCTGTCGTGCGGTTGACAAAATGGCTAAATGCGATGTGATTTGTAGCTGTCGCTCCAAGACATCGCACTCGTACATTCCATTGTCGACCCGCGCCCGTCCGGCTCTATAATTGGTCCAAAGTTACCGCTGGCACTGGCACTTTAATTTGTGTAATTCGATTTGATTTTACAGCAAATTAACAATTGCAGGCGGCGCATAAATAACGAACGTTTAAAATTGCCATAAATATTAAAACAAACAAATTAACCCAATAAAATTTGTAAAAATCACATAAATTACATTTGCATGTTTTGTGCGTCGTAGAGACTGCGTGTGACTATGTTTTGCTGGGCGAAAGTGCACATGAATTTGCTTACAAATTTGCCAAACCGAAAATAAAGGCAATTAAATGAATTTTCACGAGAGCAACACAGCAATGGCAACGGCAACAAACTGCAATTACCCAAAAATGGCATGGAAATGCATTGTTTTACTTTATTTATTGACATGTCAACAAATTTTGCTGACTCTGCCCTTCTCTATCTCTCTCTCTTTCTATCTGTCCCTCTGTCTCACTCTCTAGCAGACATTGCGAAACAATTTATATCAAATTCATGCATAAATAATTCGCGAAAAAAGAACCAGTACGAGTTACGCAAAATGCGCGCCAAGTGCCAAGTGTGAAAGCGTTCTGAGCCGGGAAAGTAGTCGTTCGCGCCAGGATTCAGGCTACCTGCAGTCACTGCCCGCACACCAGCACACCTCGTCCCTACACACACACACTCTCCAGCTCCTGCCAGCTTTAAGGGCTGGGCCACCATGAGCATGAGCCGGCCCTGCAGCCGCTCGCTCGTCCTGCCGCTGTGCCTGCTCGCCGTGTTGTCCGCGCTGAATGACCAAGCGGCAGCGGCATCCCGCGTCCGCGTCAGCTCCTCGACGACAATGACGCGCAACATTGAGGAGGAGAACGGTAAGTGCCAGTTAAGCATTCCAAACATAACCATAACTCTCAGTTATATCGAGAAATAAGTAAAGAAAAATCCATTTTAAATATAAAATATATGTGCGGAATGTTGTAATTAAATACAAAGATATTTTAGCTTACACAGGAACCCTTTTAGTATAATTATTAATTAAAATAGAAGCTCCTTCTATAGACTTTTTAAATCTATATTAATATTCAATGAAGGTCTAAAGGTTTCCCAAAAAGTGTTCACCTTTCCTTACAATGAAGTTCAACTGGAATTATTATTATATTATAACATATTTTAGATTCTCTAAGTAATTTTATTACATATATTCAACCTACAAATACAGAATTATCTACAATCAATGATTAATTTAAAATATCTTCCGGTTTTCTGTCAGTTTCGAATAGTTAACCATTAGTTTAACCTTCTAGTATAACGACTATTTAGAATGGTCCTGCTAATAGTTCTTAAATTAAACGAGCACTTTGCTGTGGCCATATCGAACTGATGATGATGTTGTGAATTTTCCTTCTGTGCTTAAAAGTTAATTTAAAATGAAAAGTTTGCCTGCCATTAGGCGGCTCTATGTATGGGTGAGTATGTATGTGCGTGTGTGTGTGTGAGTGTGTGCCTGACGCAACTTTTATTCAATCAACATAAAGTTTATTGTGTGTAAAGAAATTGCGTTTGCGCCTGCCTTTGTGGGCTGACAAAGCGAGGCCTTTGTCGCTGCATTATTGAGTAAATGAAATTTTCGGTTTTATGCGTGCAAATTATGCCAAATTGTTATGGATTTGAAATTGATTTCATTGCGATGCGAAGCGATCCAAGGCCGGGTGGGTAGGGGCAAATGCTTTTTCGCAAATCCTTCTAATCGTCGCCACTGGCGGCTGAATTTTGTGGCCGAAGAATGGCGAGAACTTTCTCCGGGCCATCACTTTCGTTGGCCAAATAATAAAATGTTGCTAATAAATAAGCCCGGGGAGGCACTGCTCCCGAACTCAAGTGCTAACCGGACGCCGATGAAAGCCACAGAAGAACGAAACAAACTTGCCAAAGTTTTTTCGGCCCTCAAAAAGTTTTCCAACCAGATTGGACATTTGGGCCTGGCTGTCAGCGGCATGGCAAAAAAAAAGAGTGCTCAGGTTCTGGAAATAGTTATCTATTAGCTGGTTCCGTTTCCATCTCAATTAACCCACAAGCGATCTGCCATATCACGCATACGCCATGTGTAACTTGAAGGCCGCAACTAGGGCGGCCTTTTTGAACAATCTACGAAGTACGAGGAGAGCCGTGTGGACGAAGTCAAACAACTGGGCAGGCAATGCAGCGGTCGAGCGCCCGGGGGTCCCAATCCGGGCTGCATATTGTTCCACTTGCCTGCCCCGGCCTTTTGATGCCAAACTTTCCAACTGACGCAAATTGCTGGTGTGCGCATGTGGGGGTGTTCATAAATTCAGATTTTATATGTTTTCAATTGAATTTCGTTGTTGCGCCCAGCCCCAGACCCAGTCGAAACTTTTTACTTTGGCATTTTAATGTTTTCCAAGTTAACTTCACCACACGCCGCCACTTCCATCTCCAGCCTCCATCTCTAGCTCCATCTCCATCTCGACTGGCTCCTGCCTCTGGAGTAGTTCCGGCCGCTTGCCGGCTAAGCCGGCTAGGAAAAGTATTTATCGCATTTCTGCGAAAACAACCTACTCAACATTTTGGGCAAAAACTTGGAAATTATGTTTGGCTTGCCGCTCCGATTCGTTGTTGTCTGTTTTGTGCAAAAAGTTTCCCACTGGCTGGTTGTTCAGTAGCAGCTCTATAAATGCTTATTTAGAGGCATATCTGATGAGTTAAGTTTCGCCCCGAACACTGTAAACTTCGATTCAGATGTCTATATCTAAGCTGGTGTTTTGCGAACTTTCGCAAAAGGATTTAACGCCAGATTTACAGGATCTTCCAGCCCGTCAAGTCGCCTGTGTTTGAGTCTATGCGGCTGCTAACTGGTTTGTTCATCGACCACGCACTGGATGAAGTTGTTTCCTCAGATTTCCAACAGCATAAAGTTCTCTGCCTCCAAGAAGTTTTCAATTATGCCGGTTTTGGCAAATCTTTGGCAAACTACAAGATATTCCGCACACAGTTTGCCAGCTTGATTGATTTTCATTTGTAATTGCTGATTGGAATCTCTGCAAGTGCATATAGTTGATCTAGTTTATCTATGTTTTTCGTTAAAACTACTTTTAAATTAATTTAAATGTATTTAAAAAGGAAGATCACGTAATTTCTTTGGATTTTAATTATACGGTTCCTAGAAAATACTGTGATTGCTTAAAAATATATAGTTTTTCTTTGATATTGATTATCTATTCAGCATAAGTATTTACCTTGTTCCTTCAACTAAAAATATAGTTTTGATCTGCGTTCAACAGATATTAATAAAATTTCGAAGCTCTAGGCTCTTGTAGTCTGTGAGATCTGAGGACATGGCCAAATCGACTTGCCTGGTGATCTATATATAAATGATAGATGCTTCCTTCTGTCTGGTACATAAATTCTTCTCTATAAGTACCCTATGGGCACCTGTTGTCAGAATATATTTACTTTAAAAAAGTACCAAATATAAGTACGAAGTTCGAATTAAATAAATATATATTTTTACCAACCATTTAAATAAATACAGTTTAGTTTGTTATTTCAACTATTTTAAATTATTTCGTACAGCAATAGTTTTACAAATTTATTCATCTTCATTTCCATTTATTTATGTATTCCGTCACATTTACACTTTGTTATTTTAAGTTGCATTTCACGTAACAGATTTATTTTGACAACACCTTTGATTTTATTATTTTTGTACCTTAAACGCTTATTTTATTTTTATTTATTTGCAGCTTTACTCTTGCTCCTAGCTGGTAAGTTGATGACCTATTTAATTTATTTTGAAAACCACCTTCCTTGTGCGGCCTTTAAGTTAGGAAAACATTGTTGGTCTTTAAGCCGGGGCCAACCCAAACAATTTGGCCATCAGATTGACCGGGCCAAGCGGAAGGGCGGCGGCAACAGCTGCGACCACGCCCACAACATGAATACAAACACGAAGGCCCGGCTAAAAGGCATCAAAGCAGCTAAAAAATCAGCTTTGCAGGGCGAGATGAGATGGAGATGGTGGCACAGGGGAAAGAAAAGTCAAGATTCAGCATGGATATCTCACTGAACCCGGGCCCGGGGAAAGGCCGAGGAAAACACAAAACAGTAGAGGAGGAGAAAAAAAAAATACCAAAACAACTTTCAGCTGGTCAAAGTCCTTGGCCATGGCTATGTGTGTGTGTGTGTGTGTGCGTGTAGTTGACCGAAAAAACTTTCCCTCGAAACTTAGCCCGAGAGACTGAAAATTCCAGTGCAAGCAGAGGAAGCGGGCTGACAGCGCGATGAATGACAAGCAGCGCGCCAGTTCAGTTTGTCAAGAGTTTTCTTTTGCTGCTCGATTTCCTTGCTTCTTTTTCGTTCGTTTGGTTTTGGTTTTTGCTGCTTTGGCGATTGGCTCTCAGTTGGCCAGAAAGTCCTGGCCGCTGGGTGAGTGGCCCACTACTAGTCCGTGGAAGTGTTTCGGCAGCGACAGCAGCCTCAAAGAAAAGCGACTGTCGCCAGGACACTCGGACTCCCTTGCCCTCCACTGTTGTGATTTTTGGTCTCTCTCACTCACTCTCTCTCTCTCTAGCTGTTGTCAGGTTTTCTTTTTGTTTGCCCGGGAAATTCAGCCTGTTTGCCTTCGGCCACACATAAATGCGTGGCCATACTTCATTCATTTCATGGCTTGGCAAGGACATTTATCATCTGCCCCTCGAGTGCGTCACAAAAAGGCACAGCCCAGCCGCGGTCCCGCTCCTTGTTGATATTTCTATATTTCGGCGGGGAGTGAAGGCAGAGTAAACACCAGGATACTGGGCCCCGCCAAAAAAAAAAATTGCGCAAATTTCACCCAAAATGTTAAATAGAATTCGTTTTACTTACTCTGTCTCAGCCCCCTCCGTATTTCCCGATGGCTTTCCCTCGACCGCATTTCCTATGCCGCCGTTATTCATGGCACTTTTTGCCCTCTTATCGCTCGTGTTATTTTTGTATATGAATTTCTGCGGTTACATTGAATGCTAAGGAGCAATTGCCGGGGCGAAAAAGTGGAAAATTTTAAGCCTACTTGAAATTTATTTGCACTCATTATGCCTGACAGTTTGCAGATATCAAGGCGGTGTGAAAAGGCCGATATAAATTCATTTCGTGGCAGGGCCACTGGCGACGGCGAGCCATTAAAGAGTTTGCTCGGCCCAGTCCTTGTCCCCTTGGCTTAGGGTTTAAGCCCATTGAACGGGATCGAGTCGGGCTTAGGCGGTGAGCCTCCAATGCTATTTTCAATAGAATCCAACCGAGGCCCCGACATAGACTCACTAATGAACAAATAAAGCTTAGCGGGGCGAGGGAAATAAAACCCAACCGCATTAATAAATCACACCGAAGAAAGCGAGAACAGAACACAAATAATGCAAATGCCTAGAGACAGACGACAAGGGAGGTCTGTGGAAAATGACAAAACACACTTTTCCCTACCAATCTCCATGTCTGACTTAAGAGATTTTCCACGCAAATTCCGCAGGATGCAGGATGCCCTGGAAATGGTATGGCATGGCATGGCAAGGCATTCGTTGTCCCCATTCCGCCAGATGAATATGCCATGTGGAGTCGTCACCAGAGCTCCTCCTGGCCAAGTTATGTCTGCTATCTGCCCTCCCCATAAAATCAACAGAAAAAATCAAACAACTTCGTTGGCCCAGTCGGAGAAGTTTATTGTCGGCAACTGGCAACTATTATGCCATGCTAATCGGCTTAGACTGACTCCAGTCCGGACAGAGGGACTCCTGAGTCTTGCGACCTCACTTCTGACCAGGTCTGTGACGAAGCCAAGGACTCAGGCAAACACGGTTGGCCAGCCGCCGAAAGATGTTGCCATGTGGCCTGCCTGATTGTTCATTTGCCACACGCGCTATAAACACAGGACACAGAGAGAACCCTTGGTATATAAGGATATTTATAACAAATATAAGATATTTCTTTAATGGAAGAATTGTTTTTTAAATTCTATCACTTATTATTATGATTATTTTCGATTGCTTTAGGAGTTTTTAGTTTAAATGTTTACTAGGAAAGTCTTTCAATTTTTTATGTTTTAATAAGAACTTATAACTATTTATTTAACTTGTAGTTTGCTCTATGAATTAATTTACTTATAGTACTATTACTTTTAAGAACGATTTAAATATAAATAGGAACTCAATGAGTTTTCTTTCATTTCATAAAATGAGATTAGCCTCTTGTAGAATTTTCTTTCTGTGCATAACCTCAAGCTAAAGAACTCAAGCGGATACCTGCAAGCTCTGGGGCCATGTGTGTTTGTTGTGTGTGTTGTATGCTGTGTGCTGTGTGTGTGTTTGAGGCCTACGAAAATTGCGGCCTGCCCTCATTTGGCTGACAGCTTAAGACGGCAGCCATCGCAGATGGAGCCAAGAACACAGCCCCAAAACATGGATTTCTCCCTTGTGGCAGGAAAGAAATCGGTGGGCGCGTGTGTGAGTGTGCTTTCGTTAGCATTCCGTGTGGAATTTGATACTTGATTATTTGTTGCCGGCCTCAAGCGTGCATAATATATCAAAGTGGCGTCAACGTCAACCGGAGATGCTCGTCCATGCTCGTCCTCGATCCTTTTGCCCCCGACAACATGTGTAGACATCGTGTGTTGGCAGTCGGGCGCTGGAATCTTGTTTTTAGTTACAGTTTAGTGTTGGCCGCATAATAAATAAATAAACAGTTGACTCAGACGCCATCCTCCCCCCCTCCACCTGGGGGGGAGAAGAGTGGGCTTGCCCACGGCTCTTGTCAGCTCCTTTCGTGCATGTCCTGCCTCTCGTTTCGTATGCTAAAGAGCCTGCCAGGTTGCGGGTATTTCCCTTAAAGCTTTTCCAGCTCTCCCCCTCATCCTCCCTCCGCCCAAATCAGATGAAAATTTTTGGGAAAAAATACCAAAGTTTTTCATTAATCTTTGGCAGTTGTTGTCGCTGTCGAGGATTTGCATACTTAAGTTGTCGCTGACTTTATAAACAGGCGAATTTAAAAACGTTTTTTTATGCCGGCCAGCAGCAACAGATGAACTTTCCACAAATAAAATTCCACATTTGATATGCTTATTTTGGAGATATAAAAGAATTCCAGCTTTTCAGGCAGTGGCTAACGTTTTAAAGTTCGATTTATTGTATATAAAATGTATATATCCTCACAAAGGCATATTTAAGAAATGCCTGGACAATAACTACTCAATCTATACATACATTTTAATAGGAATAACTTTGTCTAGGACCGACATAACTTCACATTGATTTCCCACATAATCCCTTTGCTCTTACAGCGTGGATCTGAAGAAAATTCCAGACAATTAGTGCAGGAAAATCCCATTCCTGGCTGCACTAATCATTGAGCTTGAGTCCAAGGCCTACGGAGGAGACAGAGACCTCCTGCTGGGCCAGATCCTTGCTGGCTTAGGGCTCTAAAGCCACGTGATGCCATGACATAGTTCCGCAAATGGCAACTGTAACTTGCAGTTGCACATGTCAGGCCTAAGGACTAAAGGACTAAGCCCTGGGCACACAAACATATGCCGTAGTCGGGCATGGACACCCGCACATTCATAACAATTTGTCGGCCAAGAATGTAGCCAAAAATCTCGTACGCTCTCTCAATTGTTATACAACATTTAGGGTCATTTGCATACAGAACCTAAATTAAAATTTGACCGAGCTAAGCTGCACTGCCTTTGATGTGGCAGCAGCAGTAGCAGCAGCATCAGCAGGCCGTGCATGCCACATTCACTGCAATCTCGCATCCTGGCATCCTGGCATCCTGGACAGCCCCGCTCTCCTCGTCGGCGGGTTATTTAATTCCAGCAATCCGACCGACAGTTGTTGCACTTTTCTAATTAGTCGAGCCAGCAGAGCAGAGGGGCGGACCCAGTGGCCAGTCATAACAAAAAGTTAATTAAACATGTAATTGTTGCCAAAGAGAGTGCAAAGATTTCCCCACGAGTGCTGCGGGCAGATCGAACTCGGGCAGGCAGCTTAGGTCCAGTCCAGGGTATCCCGGAGTTGGCCAATAGTATTTAGAGAGACCTTAGCCCGCCAGCCAGTTGGCAATTTGATTAAGTTTCAGCGGTGCTGAGTTCTGAATGGCGGCCATTGTTCTGCGGGCCAGGATCAGAAGGAGCCGGGAATTAAAACTGAAAATGCAACTGGAACTGGCGAAAGGCTCCGGCTAATGGCTGCGACTAGAGCTAGCTCGCTCCACGAAAGCACAATAAAAATTTTACAATTCAATTTCGCTTTTATTTCCCAGATATTATGCCCCGCAGTTGCGCGAGTGCGAGTCAGCCCACTTCATATGCGCTCTCTTTATTTTATTGCTTCAAATTGTTTGTTGCCATTTCGCATTTGTGCCGCCCGGCTGCGCAGGAACATTTAACTTTGTGCAACATGACGATGGCAAAAACCAGTGGCTGGCGTGAAAGGAAAGGAAAACATAGCGGGGCAGCAACTAAAACCAACTATACTTAAAAAACAGAAACTAAAACAGAGCGGCGACAACAGAAAAAAAAAAAATGTTGTCAACTCTCTCCAGTGGCAGTTGGAGGAGTGGCAAAGTGCCGAAGAAGGAGGCCTGGGAGTGGGAGTGGGAGTGGCGCATAGCTCCGCTTTCTGTTCACTTTGAGTTCGAGTCGAAGTAAAGTCAAGTTACGCGTAGAACTCGGGGCCACGGGACACGGCCAAGTAGCCCGGCACACAGGACATTGTAGAGGATTCTCCAAAAAATAAAACAAGAAAACTAAAAAACTGATTGCCCTGACTAGGGGATACCCAGTAGTAGCACGGATATTGTATTTAAATCGAAATTAAAATAAGGTAGTTAGTTTTTATTTGAATCATAATTTTGAGTATGTTTTTAAGGGATTTTAAGCCCATAATGTAATACACCCTTATGTTTTAGTATTTTTTAATCTTTAGCGATATTATCGATTTATCAGGAATTTTTTTTCATACTCTAATAGCTGAAATAATTAATTTTCTAATCTGTGACAAAGATTACCTAATAAATCCTTACAGTTATGATAATTATTTTGTGTATCAAATATTATAGGGGATATTTATGCATATTTTTAGTATTATATTATATTCTATATACTTGATTTATCACATACATTTAAATTCTTTAAATATAAATCACTTTTAAGTAGATTCTTAGCCCCTGCAACCAAGATACCCTAAAGTTCAACAAACCGCTTTTCCCTACAAGTGCTGGGTATCAAGAAGACAGCGAACCGTAGAGTAAAGAGTGGATAACACCAAAAGCACATTTCAGCTCGAACTCCCACGGAGACCCGGGCAAAATGAAATTGCCAACGTGAAAGTGTAGAAAAATGCAGGGCAGCGGGTAATGGTACTGGGACAGGGAGAGGGAGGACCAGGAGCTGGAATTGGAATCCTGGTGGGAGTTGGCCCGAAGGATCGGGGTAACAACAGACTGCTCCTGTCGTGCGTCTGCCGCCTGTTAAACTGCAAAGTAAACGGACAAAATGTTAAATCAAAGCCAAACAAAAGAGGCGTAACGCGCCAGCAACAACTGCAACCAGTAAGCGTGGAGGGCCTTGGACAGGTGGCTTTGGGCCAGGCCAAGTGGGATTCCCCGAGCGTCAGGGAAAAGTTTTGCGTGCACTTTTGATAAGTTGAGTGGCGACTCGTGGATCCAGCTGGCTTAGATGATATTCTAACCAATAAACTGATAATAAATATTGAAGTTTGATAACCTTATCGGTTATTACTGTGAGCCAAATAAGACGGGGAATATCCTTTTAAAATTTAATTCCACAAAATGTGTGTCAGAAGAATGGCGCGGCATGAATCTTTTAGCGAGGCATTAAGCCTGCTGTGGCATTATTAATGCGGCTTCATTATGAAATTGTGCAACAAATAATAAATCGATTAAGCAAACATTTGCCGGTGATAAAAGTGTGTGTATTTTTACAAATGTAGCTGTTGGAGTTTTTTTTCATGTTTTCCACCGGCCTCAGCTGAGTGGCAGGATGCGGACGGGGGGTCTCCGGTCCAGCCATATGCATTTTCTGTGCGTCATCCATTTTAATATTTCAACAAAACCAGAAATGACGCTGTAAAACCGACGCGGTTATATGTCAAATATTCCCCCAATGCATATGCATGACAGGGGGTGGGGGCAGGGGGTAGAGCGGCAGAGCGGGGTCCCGGGTTGGGGCTTTTAAATTTTGCATGTAAATTTCATCGCACATGGAAATGTATATTTTGCTTTATGCCCCAGCAGCGAGCGAACTGGGAGCCGCTGCTGTCTGGTGCATTTTAATAAATTTATGATTTTATTTTGAATTTTTTTACCCCTTCCCCGACACAGCCACAATCCCCCCTCGTCGAATATGTGTCATTCGCTTGACAATTTCCCTTAAACCAGAAAAAAAGGAGAAGCATGGCCAGGACTGGGTGAAAAAAAGGAAAGTAGAAAGGTCCATAAATAACGAAGCATTTTACTTTGTATTTGCTGGATGAGATTTATAAATGCGTTTTTGTTTGCCATTACTGTTGTTGTTTCGCCAAATCGAGGAGAAATTTCATCGCGTTGCCCGCGCCACATTTCATTGAACGAAATGAAAAAATAATTGAAATATTTGCCAATCAGCAGAGCGAACGAGCGAGCGAGAGCCCAGATAAGGCGAGCGAGCATTTCCCAGGAATTCCCAATTGCTGTCTGCGGCACGTTAATAAGCTCTTTGTTGACACGCACACAAACCAAGCCAAGGACCCTAGTCCTGGGCGCACACGTGTGAGGGTGTGGGTGTGGGTGTGTGTGTGTGTGCTTGCAAGGACCTTGTGTTATCTGCGCTGACATTGTGCTGGCCCTTTCAGGCTGTCATCTGTGGCACGGGTCCTGGCGGGCTGTCGATTATCGAGTCGAGATTATTAACCTGTCAGTTTAGCGCTTTGTCTTGCCAATGCCAATGCCAACTTGGTCCTTTTTGGGCCTCGGCAACACTGACAGCTGCAGAGCATTAATGTAAAATATTTGTTTTATTAGGAACAACAATTTCTCCCATACTTTTTAGTACTTGTTTTCTTTCCCTCTTTAATGCTCGTTTTTCTGTAAAGAAAGAAAATATTTACGCAACATACGAGTTTCGCAGAAAAACTGTGTAAATCGGAGGTGAGGCAGCAAGAAACTTTAGATACTGTATGTGAACGTATTTACTTAACAGGAAGATAAGAAAATAAACTTAAAAACTAAATACTTTTATTATAGGTTGATTTTTAAATTAATTATTTAATTGGGAGTTTGTTACCCAGTTAATAAATTAAAGGTAACAATATTAATTAAAGCATACAGCTAATAAATTCAAATGAAATCTACCTGAATCTGGCTAAACTTGGCCGTGAATTCAACACCATTGGCATGCAAATTACTTCCCTCCATTATTGTAAATTATTACTTTTATTAGGAAAACAACACCAATTTTTCCCACATTTTTTCCGTGCTGCTTTTCTTGCTCTCTCGCCAGGAATCGCACTCGAAACGGAGGGTTGTGAAACCTCGACATCGCCACTAGGCCATAACAGTAACAGTAACAATGGCCGTAACAACGATGGCAGCAGTTGCAGCCATTGCAGCCATAATAGTAACAGTTACAGGCGCACAACTTGTACATGGGTACATTGTAGTCGACGGTACATGGCAATTGCAATTGCAATTCCCGCACGAGTGCGGCTGCTTTTAAATTTTAATTAACTCAGCGAGAGCGGCAAAAACAAATCCGAGGGCCCGCCGCTGTCGTGCAGAAAAAGTTATTATTTATTTCATGTTATTTTGTGCTGTTTCAACGCGCCATAAACGACCGTCCGACTGAGGCCACTGACTTGGCCAAAAACAAAAAACCGGGGAGCTGCCAACACAGGCGGGCAGAGGAGCACTGGCAGAGTAGGGTGTGGGGTGATGGACTGCAACTAGGCTGGTGGCCATTGCCATGTTCATTTATTTATGAGCATTTTACACAGCCAGTGCACAGACACACTCGCACACACACACACACAGAGCGGCACTTTGAGGAAACTTGTCTGGAAATTATGTAAATTTTTCAGTTATTTTTCGTAGATTCCCTGCTACGAGCCGGTTTTGGGATCGGTTTGGTTTAGGTTCCATCTCGTTGGCCATGTCCAGCATGTCCTTAAAAGTGCCATCGTCGCCCCTTGCTGCCCGCTGCTCGCTGCTCCGCCAACCATTGTTGTCGCGGGGGTCAAAAGTTCAACTGCTGTTTCGTAGGTGGCCCTTGTCAACGCAGCTTTTGTGTCTCTGTGCCTAGAATATATAACCCATTTTTGGCCCAGTGCGTCCTCCTGCCACCAACAACAAATTGCCGTCCTGCGGTCTCAGCCACATGCAAAATTCTGGGCCACTTCCTGAACCCATCCCCGGTCCGGGTCCCGGTTCTGGCTCCTGGCTCCTGCCTCCTGCCCCCATTGTTGTTCAGGCAAGCGAATCCCGACAAGAGTTGACTCAAATTGCATTTGGTGTCCTGTTTGCCACTGACACATCCTGTATTTGCAGCAGCAGCATCAGCTGAAGTTTGACTTTTTCGGTTACTTAAATGTGTGTTTCCATTTCGATTTCATAACCATATTTACTCTCACCTGTGATGTATTACCGTCGAGAGCCGCCAAGAATGTGACAAA